>UZAN01044722.1:2047-35084 GCA_900618425.1 Echinostoma caproni
AGTCACTGTTAGTGCGCAAGGCTCGTTGCTTATTGGGCACGCTTTAGCATGAACTCAATGTACCATTGCGAGACGATCAATGAAGAAACTTGGGAATGAGGTACTAATTAATATCCCCATCGTCGCTCGGCTTCTGTTCGAGGATGCACCTCTAACCCTTGCACAACTAAGTGCAGCCTGCAGGGTAACAGGGTAGAATGGTTGTTAGCAGCTGACCGTCAGAACGGTTCATACGCTTTTAGGATGGTTCAACACCATGTCAGGATCCCAACGTGTCCCTGAGGTATGAGGGTCGGTAGCATTCCTCCGAGTTTGTCCTGATCGGGAGAGTAGGCAGGTAGCAATAACCATATTTGCTGGCGGGTCACATTCGCTGTGATGCTGTCAGCAGGCACTTAGGGCTTTTGAAAGGGATAACGGTTACCAGCTGGAAACTCCAACATGTCTTCTAGCACCGCCGCTCATCGTCCGCGACCGATTATTCAGTGAGGTAGCCTTCACCTATTCACAGTTAACCACCAAGGTGGCTGTTCTCCTACCCGCTACCTAAAAACGCACTCGGTAGCATTCAGCTGTGCTTTCCTTAAGTAGTCCATTAACTTGAGATGTAAAATATGGGATACAAACTTATCCGAATGGGAGGAGAAAAGCTGAGTTTCCAAAATTATCTGTCAAAGATTTTGGGTCAGAAGGAGAAGAAATGGGTTTGCACAACTCATCATCATTGCCATATTTCATGACACACAAGTGAAGCTTAAGAAATATTAGAAATTACTGTGGAAAATAAGCATGGGGGAGCACAGCTCTCTGAAGAACTCCGAGTTTGTTGGGTTGGGGTTTAGATAAAGCCTCTCTAAGTCGACCTGTTTGTACTCTAGCAGTAAGATTGTTGGATTTATGAGCCAACAAACGCTTGGGGCATATACAGTATTTCAGCTTTTGTTACAGTATTGATTAGGGAATGAAGTTTAGATTATGGAGAATGATCAAGGAAAACAAACCGGGAAAACAATTAACGGTCAGTGATGGACTTAGTGATAACGAGCACGAAGTTTCAGACTGCATCCAAAGTGGACCGGTTAGGTTTGTAGGTGAACTATCTGGAACTGTTCATAGAGCGCTATATAGACGTTTGAGAAAAACTTTTTCAGCGAACTTTAGGGCAGAAGACTTTAAGGCTATGAAGTGAAAACGATGGGAGAAGATATAGGATTTGAATATCATTAGGATGGGTATAGGTGTGATCAACCTTCAGTGGTCTAGAACAGTACTGATTAATTCGTTAAGAATGAAGGCTCTAAATTTGAAAAATACCATAGGTACTCGGCAGAGAAAGAATTAAAAGTTTTAACGAATCAGAATTCCCAGTTGTGTCCAATGAGTAGAAGGAAGACTAGCGGTGAACGAATATGGTATCCAGAGTTTCAAACTAGTCATCCAGCTCCGTGATTATTTTCCTCTTTCCCCAGAGAAGCCTGATGTATTACGACAAGTATTTTCCATTTCCAGTCCCCAGAATTTGATTGTGAAGTAACTCATCTAACCACTTTATGTCCGCTTTGATATGCCTTGACCAGTGCCTAACAGCCTAACCATTTTGGAAATTATTTGAAGATTCCCCTTTTCTCCGAAACGACTTTTGAGGGGGTAGGCATAAAGATTTTTAACTGAACAAGGTTAGTTATAAATGGTTTCAGTCGTTTGTATGTTTGTGTGTGTACGAGTAGTGCTGAAGAAGAGGATAAAAACCATAAAAAACTATTTTAGCAGATTCATTAGGTATAGAAAGCACTTGTGGGAGAGAGATTGTGAAACAAAACCCTAGTGGTTGGATTGAAAAAGATTTATAGGCACACTGTGACTATACTGAAGGTCAAAATAAGAGCAAACAGTGGTTTTTGGTGAAATTTGGTACTTTCGTGCTAAGGAATGAATAGCTGGGTGGTTTTTCTGTTCATTATGCAGTTAGTGAGAAAGGCAGATCATACCTAATAATGGAAAAGGATAAGTACTACTATATGTAGGTTTACATGTAACAGTGGGGTAATAAAAGGTGTAAACAAGTCACGGAATGATACACAATCAGAGTGCGTATAGGAAGTGCAAATTGCTTGGGTGAAAACGGTGAAATTTTGAGTGAGAGTGTACGGTTATACGTTTGATACCAGTCGCGTAGCACTGAACCAGTGTAAGAATGCTATTGTTGAATAATGGAGGAACAGCCCTTATTTTATAATTCCAGAAGGCGGTGCTGGTCGAGGATAATTCATCTATTGAGGATTACAGATGGGAGATAAGTAATTTTTCATGCGGAACACTAAAACCTAGTCAGAAACGTGCCATCGCAATTTTTTCCGACACACAGGGTAATGTGTGGAGCAATCAGTAGTTATTTTTCCAAATATATCACTTGGCCCCTGATGGTCTTGTTATATTTTTGATCATCCAAATTTACCTACTACTCACAAGTGAGTAGTATCTCACGACACTTATAGTTAAACGGGTGAAACTGGGAGCAGCTTATCAGCCTTGCGCTTTCTGGTTCCAGCTGAAGAGTGATAATGCGGAGTAGCACAAGCTCATCAGAAGATGTCCTGGCCGGTTTGGGACTTACTATCTGCTCGCTTGATTAACAGCGGGGCATGACAATGATGGCAAGTGTAGCAATTCCAAATAGGACAGAGAGCGTGTACTCGTCGAGCGCCCAACGAAAGAACATGCGCCACTACGACTTACTATTCTGCAAAAGGTTATGCAATCAACTGTTGCTAGTTATTAAAGGACTATTTTGAGAAGTTTTTCAGTCCTGTCTCTAGATTTGCATGTGTTTCGAGGTAAACGCTCAGGCTCCACCAATCAGATATTTGCACAAGATGAGTGAACAAGAATGCTTGGCGCAAGGAAGGAGTAAATAGAGTCTGTTGGGAATTCCCTAAAGTCTTTGATAGAGTGAATGACAAGATATTTCTACGAAAGCTCCACAGTTATGATGTTCAATGGATGTTACGTGACTGGGTTGAGGAATTTCTTCGTCAATTTATCAGAATTGCTTCAGTCTGCTGATTCACTATCAGGACCAAGGGATGCAGCCCGTGGGGTTCCACAGGTATCTTTACTTCGTCTAAACCTTTCCCAAGCATTTATAAAATATACGCTAGGTTTTAATGGTGGCACATACCGCACTATTCGCAAACTACACCGAAACATGCAGAGCTGTAAAACGTCTGCTGAAACTGCACACAGATGATCACTTCAGCGGAAAATGCTTTATAAGGGTGCTCTAGAAAAGTAGCCTAGATTTCTGGTGTTGCTCGTGCAGCCTCAGAGTGAGCACCACTTGGAACTCGCTCTCTCTCTCTCACTCCGAGTTGTTTGTGATTCGGTCATCGATTAGTTCAAGCTGCGGTTGAATAAAGCATTGAAACGGACTAACTGTACACCACCAGTTAGTGAACCAAAATTGCCATTGCAGGGACCCCAGGAAACGCTTTGAGGAGGAATTTAGAGCCGATAAGAATGTTTACCAGTTGTGCCCGTGTTCCATCACATTATTGAACGATGAGTATACACTGTTAACAGGCTAACGTTTGTTTGTTTGACCGTCACCAGGATTTAATGTTCTTATGTGTGATACGATTCACCAGTCTGCCATTCGCTTCATACTTCCCGTCAAGAAGACGACGGTATATCATGCAACAGCAACCAACTTATTCTGCTTGCGCTGTAGTTTTTCGTCAGTAGTCTGGGGAATGGATAATTAAAATGAAAGGGGGCTAAAGTCAGGCCTGTGTATGTCAGTGTTAACGCTCGAGTCGGTTGCGCTGTATCGTGCAAGAACAGGACTGCGATCAGACCGTGTTGTTTGCATGTGTTCACGAATAAGGCGAGGATGAGTTATAGTCTGCACTGCCACCTCAACGTGGCACGCCTGGCTAGCCGAAATAATGCGCGCACAAAAATTTCCAGAACCAATCCTCATGTTGTATGATGATATAGCGACGCCAGGAAGGAAAGTTTCATGTGCTACAAGCTTTACATGAATGATGTTTGACTTCTGCGCATACCTAACTGTCTGCTACCTCATCTCACCTTATTCTCAGTTCCTGCTCCAGGTAACGAAGTGTGCGTCAACAGACGGCGTGGAACCGAGGCATGGAGAAATGTACAGAGCGATTAAGAATAGTGGTATCTCCCGTCTTCAGGCTTGGGGTCCGAAAGACTCTGTAGCTGGTGGATTGGAAGGGGGATATGGCAACCAACCGACAGCATTGGCGTTGTTGTTTTCACTTCTTATCAGATCAGAATGCTTGAAAAGCTATGCGGGCGCAGTTCGGTCATACACTCTGTGCTTTACCTACAGAGGTTCATTTTCTTTGCTTCCCTCAAGTTAACCCCAAACCCTATTTATCTTGTACTCTCTCATTTTCTTCGTGTGCACTGAGAGCTTGGTAGCGAAGTTCAGCGAAGTTCACTGCTCTGTATCTCGCTACACAATGATGATGATTTTTTGTGAGGCGCTTGTTGTGGTGTACGACAAATTTACTTGGACAATGGGATAACAAATCCGTGACTTCGAAAGGATAACCTTCAAAGGGATAGCGCTTCATAAAGGTCTATCGTTTCCTTCTAACGACGATCAGTTTCAGTATCCTCCGGATGCATTCCTGAAAGCTGGTTGAAACCTTCGGATGCTTGATCCTTTTGGACAGCCCAGCAGACCACGTATTATATTCCTGTACTGATTGCTACACCATTTCGCTCTCGTCTGAAAGAAGAACGACAATCAACAGTAGGCATAAAAGAGAATTGTTAGACATGCGCATTCTACAACCACCAAAATTTGTTCTAATCAATCTGTTGGACAATAGCGTACGATAGATTATATTTATACCATCAATTAATTGCTACTATTTTGTGACGTATCCGCACTGTTTGGTGCCTTCACTTGACCACAGTGAGCGTTCGCTACTTAATAAATATCCCAAGGGATTCACCAGCTTGGTAGATACACACTGCTGATTGCAAAATTCAACCGTCGTTCATCTTTACCTTCATCCAGAAAAACTGGGTCAAATGTCGAGCATGATCGCAACTCCCAAACCCATTCACCACCACCACCACCACCACCACCACTCCTGAATCGACTGTACCTCAGAAAAAGTAAACTCGGCATGATTGTTTTGGGATTTTCAATGTATTAAAAAACACTTCACAGTTTTCACTCATTGCAAGAAGGACTAAGCGGAGAATAACAAAGGTTATTTGGTCTAGATGAAAGCGTGAGGTATGGGTTTTGGGGCAAAATGCGAATAATCAAAGCGTCTCAATCCATAACAGCGATAACCAGGCTGCCCTAGCCTTGAAAAAGTGCAGAGTATTTCTTCAGACGGGAACAGTTTAGTGGCGAATAATGAGTTAGAGATAAGTTAGTGCCCAATGAGGAGTTGAAAAATAATTCAAACTTTAGTGTGGTTCTAAACTGGTCTACTTCCCGTTCGTCAAATGAGCAGACAATCCAAAGTGTGTGTGTGTGGGGGGGGAGCTGGTTGTTATTACGCTTTGCCGCTTAACCCAGTTTCTCTAGATAAAAGCACAAAGTAAGCACTAGTAAATTTTACACTCAGCAATGTATTCCCGCTCCATTGAGTCACCCGGTTATCTCAGTAGTCCCACGCCAGGTCTCAGGATCTGTGTCATACAATTCCTATACGACTGTCGATTCTTCGGAGTTCCCCACATGCAGTTTATTTGCGCATTTTGCATGAAAGCCTAAAACCGGAGCGAAATAGTCTTGGTTTAATTCCCACCTGGGATATAAAAATATCACACCTTGCTGATGAGTCCCAACAGAGATGAAACACCTGTTCAGTGCACCTCGTTGATCTTCACAAGATTCAAAAAATAAAACACAGCCAGACTGCATCATCTATGACGGCTTGAAAAACCACAGCGTACTCTTATCAATAGCCTTGATTGACATGCATTGTTCGTGTTCCCTAGGCAGCAATGTAAGAACCCACATTGAGGATAATCCATGATCTGGAGTAGCAGCATGCGAAAATTTAATGTGACATTGACTTGGGTTGATTATTCTCTCCAAAGAAACCGGTTGCTGGCCAAAGGGAAGACGCATTGAGTTGTCCCGAACCCTAATGGAATCGAATCCAGTAGTGTGAATAATGTCAATGTCTACTGTAGATACCTGTGTTTCTGTTGTAAGCCACATACCATAATAGATAAGAACTTTGAAGAAATTACATACACTATACTATATTAACTAAAAAACCCACCCTTTCACCAGTTTGGCCCCTTTTCTCAAGTTCCTTCAAATATTTATCTACAGATGTTTACATGTGTGTGCGTTTGTGATTTTCAGATCCAGGGACTAGCAAAGCACATTTACAACTTCCCCTGCTCTAGGTGAACTATAGCATGCAGTGTTCGCGAAATGTTCTCGATATTTCGCATCAGGTGGTTACATTCATATAACGCAATGAGATATATATATATACAAAGATGATTAATCGATTACAGCTCAGATTATAACGATCGAACGAATGTGAAAAGTCAAGTGGTAGTCCATGCTTAAGAGTTACAGAGAGGGGGGGAGGTTGAGGGGCCAACGGTCAAATGAAATAATGGTAGAGAGTTGGGCTGATCAGAATGTTGATAAAAGTTGATCTCTAAGGTGAGAGAGGCTACGATGTTACGTAAGGTACAGTATAGAAACTAAATATCATGCCTAACCTGTCTTTTAATCGAAAAGCGACAGAGGGGAACGAAAACAGAAATCAGGCTGTTCATACGCCGGGAATAACACGCTCTTGGTCGTTGTTGGATGAGGTTTAATCGAGAATAAACGAACTCAATGGCAGGAATCATCTGGGCATGGCAGAAATTGCTATGCGCAGGCACACTGACAAGGTGTCTGGTGTTAACCTTTCTTTAAAACCTAATAAATGCATTGAAGTTTTGATTTCCATTGACCGTGGGCCATCAACTCTTTCTGGATCATTTGTTCCCAATATCTTAATCAATATCTTAAAAGTTGGAAGGTCACAACGCTTCAAATATCTTGGATGTTTCGTGTCTCCTGAATTCAAATGGTTCTACCACGTAGAACAAACATATCCTCAAGTCAGAAATTTGACCTTTTACATTTCACGCCTTCGACATCTGAGGGTGCCATTGTAAATCATCTCAATCATCTCCAAATTTACTTTCTCATGCGTTTTATGCCATTGAACCTACTGCTATCCCGATATCTTTCATGGTTTACTGTCTAAGGATTTTATATTAATTAGACGCTCTCTGAAAAGCATCTCTAGATATGGAGCTGTATCTTATGAGGAGCCGGTTGATTTCATTGTCAATCAACACCTGAATGCGTGTGACCGTCTGTTCTATGCTTCACATTCCTTACACACAGCCCTATCTAGCTCCATTTCAACTTCTTTAACCCGCAATAAGTTTAAACCTTTATATACTCGTACCACTGCTTTTCACAGCTCCTCTGTACCTTACCTTTCACGTTTGTTGGTTTCTAGGGTGTGAATATCAAAGAAACTTATGTACAGTCTAATGTAAATTTCCACGTTGACATTTTCCTTATTTTTTATGCGTTCTCGGTGTTCTATTCATTAGCATCTCAGTAACTACTTGTCATATCTTTAAGCCCATTTTTAATAGAGAGCATGCCAAAGTAAAAGCTATAACATTCTTTTCATTGAAAATTCTGTCCACATTGGATGAGAAAAGTGCACTCTTGACGTGACTTGAAAGTACCACCTCCGTGTGCATATTCAACCATTCTCCGCCGATCTTGCGCGCTGCTGAAAAGATATGGTCTTTTCTTCGCTTGCATATTTGCACTATCCATATTTTCAGACGTGAACAATGGCAGATTGGGTACCTCGGATATTACTGCCCCCTGTCGTGGTGAATTTATTTAGCCTGGTTGTCGACTGCTGTTTCAAGAAAAAGGTATTCAAATGGTGCTTCTCATACAAGTAACAATCCTAAATGTAACATAAACGATCGTAAGTTTTGCCTTTACAGACGATAACATGAAACGTGTTGCATCAACGCATCCAGACTATGCCATCTAGAACCTAGACAGTGTAGTTGCTCGGAGGCCACTCTTCCCTAAATTTATCGCTTCTTATAGACCAAAAACATTGGCATTGTAGGCACGTTTCCAGTCGTAGATTTTGCTTGATGAAGTGCAATTGTGTGAGGTCAAGATACACAACATATAAAGAAATAGTGAATTCTCAGAAATCTCCGAACCTTTAATAATAAAATCTCTATGGAATACAGAAGCATATAATCTGGCATAGCAACGCAGAGACAATTCTAATGCAACGATCTTTCCTTAAGGCGCGTGACAAGTGTCAACCGACTGGCTAGAAGACGGGATACGGTGATACGGTTTCCGTAGGTGGATTTGCAGACGGAGAGGAGTTGCAATTACGACTGTGTTCTGGGGATTTGACGTGGGTTTTATAACAGAATTATTTCGACACAGTCCTTCATCAAAGGTTGTTCAATCAAGAAACTTACGCCGTACATTAAAAGCTCAACCAAAACAGTTCAATCAGTGTCAGTGTGTTGTGTCAAAAGTTTAACTTGATTCGATGATGATGAATTCCATTTTTATTTTCGACAACAGTGAAAGAACCGTGTGAGAGAATAAAGACCAGTGCGAAAGAATGCCAGCAAGCAAAAATTTAAAACCGCTAGTTTCTTGGACCACCATGCTTAAAAATCAACTTTCAAACTTTTGCAGTCTTTTTCCAGCATGAGTACACCAAGAATGTCTAATGATCGGAGTAACACCAAGTTATTCAACAGAGTCGAATTCCGGGAATTGTTTGACCACGGACGAGAAATGAAGATGACGGGAATGAAGATAACCTCAAACCATTTGATGACTTTAAATGAAATGTAGCAAGCAAGGATCAGTCATGAAGTTCATATCACGATGACATCTTTCATTTACTTGCATGACTCCTGCGGTGAATTGTGTTGCAATCAATCACATTGTGTTCTATGGATAAAAATGTTCCCGGCATTTGTGGTCGTAACCCAAAGGACCATGCGTATGAGAAGAAAAACCACGTAAACAAAGAATTATTTACTTGGATAAAGTTTTTTATCAAACTTTAGAATACTCATTCTCGCATTACAAATCTTCCCCGGATCAATCCACGTTTTCTTCAGTGAATATTTCCAGTTCGTACAAAAACAGTATCATTTCTATGGTACAGTCGCATTGAATTAATCTCTTCATATAACCCTTGTGAATTACTTGCGGGTGACCTGAAGCGGAATAATAGTTTATTGATTTCTCAGAACATCTCTTTCAGCGGGATTTTGAGGTTGAATGAACTCAGGCAAAACCGCATTTCAGCTCATTTGAATTACAAACAAAAATTATCCGGTCCTCAAGCAGTTTGACAAACATGTATTCATTTGTGGGCAACCGATTGGTAGTGGCAGCGATTTCCGGTAGTTTCCTCTACCAGCACGATTCAATCTGACCGTTCAACCTGGTGGGACATAACGGGACAAACCCGCACACACACACACACACACACGCACACGGAAGCAATCAGGCAAAGTAACCCATATTGTTACTCCCATTTCTTCTCATAATCGGAACGATTACACTTGATTTATCTGATGTTTTCAAGTTAGTCCCTGTCGTTTCACATCCCCATTTGGTCTGATCCACAACCCCCCTCCCCCTCTCGGGAAACTCACCCACGCACCCAAATCTCCCAACAAATAACACTGTATCCACCAAAACTACGATGGTTAAACTACATCACCCTCGTCATTTGTCATAAACATGAACCGGTCTTGTCCGTGCACCTGGTAAATGAACTTTTGTCTGTCCTTCCGTTCCACTAGTTCCTGTTCGTGTTGTTCTCTTCCGAGCTGACTTGTTTCCTCACTTAACTCGTCCTGTGGTCTTGTGCTTCTCTCTCTTGCGCGCACGCACCCAGTGTTTTTCTATGAAATCGCGTTAATCTACTTGCTCGTGTGTTTGTTTGTTATCGCGTGTTTTGGTGTGCGACTACGTGCTATTGTATGCTTGTTTGTTGGTCCGGAATACTTCCGAATGAGCAAACAACGATTAGACATTGTAATTTATGACAACTGTGCCCATGTCCCCGTTTTCCGTCCGTCCGTCCGTCCGTCCATCCGCTCCAACCCATCACGTTGTGAGCTTTGTCGCGCAGTACGTGCTTATGTGAATGACGATGATAATGACGATGACGGTGGTGGTGGTCGTCTTGTTAAAAGGCCAACGGTCGAGCACACGTCACGTCTCCCCTTCCATTTCCTATCTCATTATCCCCCTCTCTTCCCTTCCCTCACATCACCCCAAATTTGTGGTTAACCTGCCGTCCACGTTGTGCAAACCGCTCCACTTGCTTGTCTCGAGAACAATCTCTGTGAGCAAACTAAAATATTGCGAATTGGCGTTCTGCTAACCGTGGTGGATGTAACCGACCCCCAGACTCACGCACGACAACCAGTTTGCCCCCAAGGCAGGAGAATGTCTCTAAGCGGTGCATTGTCGTCCATGCGACCAAATACCTATGTATGTAGACCAAGGCCAATGCATAAATGAGTGTGTGTGTGTACGAACACAGTAACAGAAACAGATTTCTGGGCGGACTGCACGAAATGGAAGTGTCGAATGGTGCTGTGTTCAATGCAGTTGGCTATTACGGGTGGGGTGGAGTGGGGTGGGGTGTAGCGGGATGGGGGTTGACCGTTGTTGATAGAATGTTTTCCGGGCCAAATGACAATTTAGCAGTTTAATTGAACAGTTATGTTGCCGTTGGCTGCGGATTGGGAGAAATACTTTGTCTCAACTTAAGACCGTTGATTGAGTATGTGGATGAGAGGGTGGTGGTGGTGGCGTTGGTAGTGTGAAGTTGTCGTGTAGATCAACTATGTGGAAATCGGTATTGCTGAGACCAGAGAGTGTCAGAGAGTGAGAGTCAGTTTTAATCATATTACTCAGCATCCCCGAAACACGGAACTAATGTGTTGAGATATCAGGAAGCATGGGAACTATACAAACTCCGTTCGTACGGAAGAAATACGAATCCAGCTCGTAACTTTAGCTAAAACGAGATCGATAAAAGTGGAATCGTGAACAATATGACGCACAAGGGGAGATGTGCAAAATCCAATAAGCAAATTATCTGACTTCACTGACAGAATCCGCTGGAATAAGAAAGAAATAATTACGACTACTGGAGATTACAATCACAACCGTTCATCATGGTGGCTTTTCTGTGCCGGTACTCGAATCGATACTTCCGGTATCGGGGATACTGGTTGAGGGTGATAACAATAACCATAATGATCTGTTAAAGCTCTTCTATAGACTATACAACTAAGCCAATGTGTTTCGTCAAGGCATGAGTTTTAGCTATTTGGGTGCTACCTGGGAACACAAACAGAAATTCGTCAACGGTGTCAAAGTGTAATGGCAACCTTAATTACGTGAACTCCAGCGCCGTCTAATATTTAATGTGGATAGTTAATTGGTAAATGATTCCAATGGTCGTTATAGTGGCAGTTAAAGTAGGAATAGTTATCCGGAATTAATTAGCGGAATATATACCGTAATTAGACCATGGTGAAGATTCGTCAACTGATTTATGCAAGCCTGATTCATGAAATCAATTACAAATTACCCTGTGTTTTTGATAATAGCTGGCATATGTTAGCGCTGCAATTGGCCACTCTGAATTTACCCACAAGCTTGATTTTACTTGCCCTTTTATATGCTTAAAACTGCACGCGCGAAATCAAGACCGTTTCATTCGACGGATTAGGTACTGAAAGTACCCTCAGAGAGGGTGGAATAAAGGACTTGTTTGTAAGTGTTTCTTTGAGGGGCGAAGTTGCCGCTGAATCCCTCATAAGACGATTGTATGGAGCGGTAAAGGCCACATTAAACGCCACGCACCTACGCCACTCTTTCAAAGTTCCCTAATGAATAAAGATAAACTACCGATGTTAACTGCTTCAATGAATGTTTAATCGTTCAGGTGGTTTTGTGGCGCCCTTTACGTTGGTCGTACGACATGGCAGTTATGTATTCGCATGAAAGAACATCATCCCCACTGGCTGAGTTGAGGGGGCTCGGAATCTATTACAATTGCGATTCTCGCTCACTTGGTAAACACCGGCCATCTTGTTAAATCAAGTGAAGCACTTTGCATTAGTTATAAGGTTCCTCCGAACCGGCCTAAATACGTTGGAATGTGTACGTTGGTCATAGCCGGAGCCATGTATTAAATATTTGCCCCCCTCCCAACTATGTGCCCAGAAGTGTCTTATCCAAGTTCTCCATCTCCCCTGCGTTCACGAACCCATCCCTCCACCTGGCACAGATAAATTTTCACACAATAACACTGATCCATCAGAACTGGGTCACACGACCAGCATGATGTAACTGAAACCCCGGAAGTACTGATCTGAGAATGTGTGCAACACACACACACACACACTAAGTGGTCGATTCCTCACATTTCATTGTCATCCTCGTAACGCCCATACAAAGTGTAAGGGAATGATTAGAAGTTATTGAAAACGATTTTCTCCCGAAACTGTATTATAAGTAAGAGAATTGAATTAAGATGGAGAATGTTTGGATCGGCCCATTCGTTTTTTCCACAGGCACCACGCACTGTTGATTACCTTGGACGTGCGTTTCACTCATTGGGAGATGGTTAATTCCCCACGAGGTAAATGCTTTGAAATGGAATAGAAATTTTTTCCCTTGCCCAACGGAGAGCACTGGACAGCGGTTTCATCCTGTTTGGGACTTGTCAGCAATGCGTACTTTTGTGTCCCTGTCAGGTCTTAAACCGCAAAACTTCCAGTGGGTACTTCAAACCCCTATCCTGAACTACACGACCCATTCGAAGGTTCGTGGCCCGAGTGCTGACAGAGCAATGAGAAATAGGCACTGCTAGTGAGTCAAAAACAGGCCGAAACAGCTTTCCAATTCTGTTTGTCGGTCATCAAAACAATTCCGTCGCATTTAAGAGCATATAAACGTTGCCAACCTTGGAAACTATGTTTACCTCCCATTTTTGCAATTCTGCTTCAGAATATGAAAGAGATCTTTCCTGAATTTCAAAGTCCTGAAACTTGTGGTCATATTGAATAATGCATTTCATATTTACCCGGGTTTGCATCTACATATCTGCCCACTTCACTTCAACCCGATTTGCATCAAAATCCGTTGAGGCGTATCATTATCGCCTACGATGATTTAATTGGGCTACTTATGAGTAGTGCTTAACAAAATGCAACTATCAAGAAGTCAATTTGTCAAACATGCTCGTAAAATGCAAGTAGTTAATTATAGCGGTGGCATACGGCATACCAAATAGTGATTTTCGCTTTTTTTATGATTAAAATGCAGTGCTACATGGAAGTCGTTCCTTCCCATTGACACACATGACTCCTTTGAGCTTGAGCAATGGTGTGTCATAGCGCAAGGAATACATGATATTTTCAAATGGGAATTCGTCGTGTATATAGCAAATGAGGCGTGAACTAAAAAGCTAGGAAGCACTGGATAGCTGTTTCGACGTGATTGGATTTCATCAGCAGTGCGAATCCATCAACAAACTGCTGAATACACGAGGAATTTACCTTTGAAATTGAATCAAATCCTCCATTACTCACTTGATGTGTGATAGTTGTTAATAAATCAATGATTTTGGAACAAAATTTCCGTAGCTAGAAAAAATTGGTCATTTTGTAAGCCATATCAAACAAAAATCAGAACAAGTAAAGCAGCTGTACTGCAAATGATCCGAAGCGATTCCGCTCCGTTATTCAGGTTCATCCTTCCACCTGATACACACTATTCGCTAACCGCACCCCAGATTGTAGGTTGATGCCGTCTTGAACGGGATTGAGTATATTTTCCGCGCTTGTCTTTGGTCTACATTTGCCGATTTCACAATGAATTTTGTAAATACTAAGCCATTTTTATGAAAGTCATGTACTCCACTATTTCCGGAATGATCAGCTCAATAATACGTTAACGGGTTCCAAGTTTTATTTCTCCCGGTTTTTGGCTCCTAAAAGATTTGGAGTTCTTCTAATCATTACATCTTAAATAATTATAATTCAAAGAAAAAAGGAGCCCGTTTCCGGCTTTTCATTGCTTGACCAAGTGCAGCGAAGTTATATAAATAAAAGCAAAAATGAGTGAAGATAGATTTTTTTTAAATCACGAGAGAACTATGAACTGAGTTCTTGCTCTGAATCACAGTCAGGTAACTAGTAGTTGAAACTAGGTGCATTTTAATTTTAATTCCTAATATCACTGTATTAGGTGACATTTAACTGGAATTAATTTTTTCCTTACAAAACGGATGATGTTGGTTCGTCCTAGAATTGTTTTATAAATGGAATGGAGAGTACCACTTGGCCCAAACGGTCAACAGTCCACAAATTCAATGAATATTAGGCACTGCGATCCTAGATCAGTCGCACTAGATTAAAGCGTTCATCGGTGGTTAAAAAACATTATGGAAGCCGAATGCTATCTTCTTTTTTTAACCCTCTTCTTTTTCAATCTGTTAAATACCTTTTCGTTGGAAAACGTTTTCACCTTTGAATGATGTAAGAGCTTAATCTTGTATCAGACGATACGTTGTTACCATGACAAAAATGTGTAATAAGCATCAAGCTGTGGGGGTGGATGGATGAAAAGAAAGGTAACAAAGAATTCCTACCTGGATGTTGTTTCCAGTCGCGTTTCGCTAACGGCCTCCTGGGTAGCGATTATCTTCAATAACAACACCAATGTCAGAAGCAGGATTTATAAACTCGCATATCAGGAATCAGATTAACCGTTCTAATGATCAGGAGATAGATCCGTGTAACGCAAATGTTTTGTCTCGTCTCCAGTGCAGCTTTCCTGCATAACCAATATGATGTACTTACTGAAAGGAGGCATGTCACAATCATATGGATTAGTGTCAAATGAGGATAGGATGGAGCTAGTTGATTCTGTGCCTCAATGCTGAACAGTCATTAGTACGAGGAAAATCAATTCCGCGGTATTGCCATAAAATAGGGAATTTAAATGATGCTGTTCGACAGACCGTTAGAGTTTCTTGCTATGGAAAATTCAATGCCTTAATCGAGACTAACTGGAATATAAAGGTGGAGGAGAGCCCTGTTTCGAAGTACCAAACCAGTGGCATGAAAGATGGAAAATGAGCGAGGTGGTGATCGCTGTACGATGGACCATTGGTTGCAGATTGCACACTATGGAGTTTTACACTTTTATTGGCAATTACGCAATTTTATGAGAAATTATTAGTTCAGAAATTGGAATTATTTTCAGAAACGCATCCTCCTGAGTGCGGACTCTGAATTCGATAATCTTTACGGCTGAAATCACATAGTCCCATTTGAATGCTCTTTCAATACACAACTCAAGCCTAGTGGATGAAGACTAGGGTATGACATTTGCACGTGGCCACTGGGAACTGGTTTCGAATGATTTTATTCTTAAATTAAGTTTGCAGAATATCACAAGGTGAAAAAAGTTATGGAAGCACTCGCATTTCTTGAATCATTTTAACGAAAGGAACACTTCTGTGATTGTTGTCAATATGGTGATTACCAAAGCTACCTTCAATCAGACAATCGGAAAACGTGCGTGGTGGTGCTGGTGGTGGACTCCGGCTAAGTTCCAATATTCAACCATGAAAACATTCAACATTTCGGTTAGGTGTCGATTAATTACGACTATTTTGCTCATCGTTTACACAAAGTGCTTAACATGACTAAGGAAAATGAAACCCGTGTTTTTGATGGCGATCTGGAAGGTTACCGGGGACCTTCGGGTTACATGTTGAGAAACAGCCAAACCCAATGTGCTACCTACGAGAAGGGTTTTGCATGCAATTAGAAAATCATTCGACTAATGCCAGTCACAAACCATTGATAACTACTGTCGACAAACTCCTGTATTGGGTGCAACAGATGCTGTGACAACTCTAAAATTCTGATAAGAAATTACATAACTATCTGGCTAAACACTTTATCACGAATAACAACATCAAACCAAATGGAATAGGAGAATTCTATATAGACCAGTGAGCATCGTACTAACCTTGACAAAATCACCGTTGTCACAAACTCGGAGTATATCCAAAGAAAATCGATTCATCCTCAAGGTCCGTGAAAGAAACAATGAAATTTCTAAATGGCACCTAGAGAAGAAAATCGTCCAGACAAAATCGCCACCACATTTGATATTGAGCTGCTGCTACGAGTAGATAGGATGGTGGTTCCACAGACAACATGTACCGCGTCCATTCACCGCAATTAAGTAAAAATGTATAACTCAGTATTGCAAAAGATGTGAACCAATGGAAAGAATTCAAGGAAGAGATTAATCAAAGTGGTCAGGGATTTCGATAAACGCAAAATAACACTGGGTTCGTCGTAACATACCGGCAAAACTGGGGCTGGTTATGATAAGTGATAGTTTTTAATACGAAAAACAACGATCTGATGACCACAGACTACTGCATTGGTTTTATTGCAATAGCTCTGTTGCTAGCAGAGATGTTAGAAGAGCTTACTAGCGGGAAAATGCGTGATCTATTTGCACGGAATGGTAGTTGGCTTTTGCTGAGTAATGAGCTTCAAACATTACCGGTCGGAAAATCGCTTTGTTCTGGGACCACCAATGAGAACATGGATACTCGATTTCAGTCGATTGATCAGAACGTGCAGGCACGCCTGAAGGTAGAAAACGATCAAGTCGACCAATCATTGTAGTTAGGCGCTCCCGGTTTATTCTTCCTTGTTATAAATAAGTGTACTTTTCGTAAAATAAATGAACTCTTACACGTTCCCAGTTGTGATTTATTTCAATAAATACGGAATGACAACCTGTAAAATCTACTAGGTGACGGGTAATCAGAGGAAGCATCTCCTGATTTGAATTTATCATTTAGGCATCCAGTTTTCGTTCAAATTCATGCGTTTATAACAGCCACCATAACGAGTTCAACTTACGATTCAGCCATCGTTTGACAAAGTTCCAGACCGAAAATCTTCTTGCTGGATGAAAAAGACTAAAGCAAAGTATTGGATAAGTTTTCTGTCAGGGACAACCAAATTTACCCTGAGAATTCCCCCCGAATCAATGAAAAATAGAATCAGACTGATTGCCGTCGATGTTTTCTCTCGGTGTTACTGAGTTGGTGAAAACCAAGGTCATGGGCAGAATACTACGAAATGACTGATCATTTGCTTTATCGATGTCCTAGCATTTTCCACTCAAGAGGAATCTAGGCTGTGCACAACTCTATAAGAACAGCAGGCTTTTTCATTCATTACTGTCTATTCATGGCGCTCGCACTGGTTTTCAGTTATCTTTTGATTGAAATCGTACGAAAAGGTCTCATGGGACACCTTTTGGCGATGGATTGTCTGAAAGAGCAAGTTCAGAATAAATTATATTCTTTCGGGCTCTCTAGAACCAGCAGACCGAAACCGAGGGAAAAGCTCCGGATAAAAAGAATCATTATTATCCGGCATCTGACCAAAATATCTGTGCTGGAACGTTCCAGCACAAGCACGATACGAAAAATAGGGTCTTTCTATGCAAATCTGAAGAAAGTGATGTGACCAGAGATTATCCCAGTAATGTGATTGACCTTACTTATTACCTAATGTGAAAACTGTGCCAGCATAAACCGCAGACAACTCAGAAATCCGCGTATATATCCCCTGTGCATCACGAACTCTTAGGGGAAGAATAAGCGCATCAGGCTTTTGTGATTTATTACATAAATGCTTGTATGTCATGGTCTAGGATTAACACTTTAATTTACATATTTTATGCAATAGGTAAAACGGGCTTTATCAGCAGGGAGATTATTATGCTCGAGATTTGCTTCCATATTGTACGGCTGAAGAACCGACTCTTGACAATGTGATATTCATTGAATCCCTTACTTGTGGAGGTTTGATTATTTTCGCTCGAGTTGTATATCAACTAGGCTTTACGACACTATACTAGGCAATGCTACAGTACACAAGCATTACATGAATGACCTTCTACCCGCTTATTATGCAGAGTGAAGAGAACCCGCTTGATGTCTTTTATTAACATGCCTTGTACCTACAGAGAGGAAATGGTGATTTCCTAAATATGTGGAATATTTTGTATTCAAAAATTTATACCCGGAGCAATTAATCGTACAAAGAAACGAGAGAATGTTTCAGAAGAATTAAAGCTAAAGAAAAACTTATGCGCACATTTTTTCATTTCAGCTAGTGACATACCAGAACAGCTTCATAATGAGATATCTTTCTAAGTGCGTGGGTCTGAGATCACTAACCCTAATCAATCTGTACTCAAAGCAATAACAGCAAAATGTTTGTCTCTCTTGGAGTTGGAAAATTTTACTTTATTTCACTGTATAATAAATTGTTTGGTGGTTTCGAGACTGTTTTGACAGTTCTGATGAACATTTACTCAAACCACAGGTTATAGCCTTCGGAATTGACTATTCCTTCTGGCGAACAAATCTTCAGCTCTGCTCGGAATCTTATGACGATGTGATATCTTGCCAAATGATCAGGATTAAGCACACTGACACAATTCATTTATCCGAGGTAATTTGCACACGTAATCCGATCACTGGGTCACGTGCATGCGAATGATAGCGATGAATTATTTTGGACAAATCCGCCGAAGTCCCATTCGTTACACGATTCTCCGCTTATTTGTATATACTGATGGTTTTTATTCTTCGCAGGAACTACCATATTTTCTGTGGAGCGAGAAGACTAGACGATGAAGATTATTACTTTGGATGGCTAGGCTGTTCCGGTACTGTTACCCCAAGTCGATTCACGATCTTGGTCAATGAAACGCTTTGAAACCACCTACCAGGTGGTGCGGAGGTTGTGACGTCACGCTTATTTGAAAAGACCATGGATGAGTTGTGGTGTGTCGGTTATTCATGATCGTTCTTCCTTTGTGTGCCTTTGATATTTTAACCCTCCCTTTTCATCTGTAAAGGGATTTAATTCGTCTTCGGATCTACCTCCCTAGCAATTTCAGATCTAGGTCTTTGGTTCACAGGGCGCCTATAGCATCATTGGCTTCCTCGTGGTAGCAACCTACTTCACTTTGGGTACTTTGGCTTAGTTCAAGACCTTCGATCCAGGTCTCTTAGGCTTTTGTCTCAATACAGTACAGCATTGGCTGATATTTTTGCTTTCGCGCATTTTGGCGATCGCGATATGTTTTTTGACAGGATAACACGCGATCAAATGCACTGTCTTCACCGAAAAGTCTCGAAAACCGTGCCAATTTCACGAATGCACTCCAAATATCAACACCTTGCCGCGTGTACCTCCTCATGAAGACAACGTAATTCTCTTAACTAACTCGGATCTGGGTTAATCGTACGACAATTTTCAACGGCCTCAACTAAGGGCGTTCTCATTATAACTTTCTGTTTCACCACAATATCAAATTTATTTTCCGTTCTTTTTTTCATCGCAGGTTTCGTGTATCCATTGTAAAAATTCGTACCGTGCTGAAAATCTGTCGTTTGGATACCCGAAGTGTTTGTGGATTTGGTTGTGAAAGCAAATTCTCCCTGCTCCCGCTGTGATCAGGACGTTTGCAGTATTCTTCTCATACCTAGTAGGAGGGGGTGAAACGTCCTGGTCAAATGAACTATGAAACCCTGGTTCGGTCAGGTTTGAACAGATTGACATTGCGAGAATAGTGTGCAACCCAGCCGCATGATACTCGTAAACTCCCAAAATCGGGCGTTTGCTCGTGCGACTGATGCACTTTGTCCTTTCGGACCAAACGAAAAGATCAACGCAAAATGAGATTACAGAGACAGCAACTTCGTCTTTAAACTTGCAGACTGGTGGCGGACACTTCGCCATCTTTGTTCCTTCTGCCGTGGAGAAACAGATGAGAAGAAAAGGAGATTTCCTCATTCTTTCAATGAGGTCCCGAAAAATTCAGAAAGATATGTGCGAAACGTATCTTGACTTGTGTTGGACAAGTACATATTGAAGGTCATCGCATCAAGACCCTGGGTTTTTGGCTGGGACGAACGAACACGCCTTTAGACCATGCACTCTAATTGGAGAATCAATATGCTCAACTGTCAGATCTGATTCTGCCTTCAAGCTCATACTAGGCAAAGCTGAAATTAACTTTTTTGAATACATGTTACATAATTCAGAGAAACAAGTGTCCGACTAAAAGCTTGAAAGTATGAGGAAATTTAAGGAGCTTAAAAAACCACGACAAATGTAGACATAACAAATTCTAGACCAGATAAAGTTCTAAGTATTGCCTTCAAGAAGAAGATAAACTCTATCCTTTGACCTTGAGGAAAAGCTTCATGAAATAATTGCATAAAAGAATAAAACAGGACAGACTGAAAAGGAACTCGTCCCCGAATTTACTACATCCGACACAAAGGAGTAAAATATAGCGACCACCCAAGTTTGATGGTATCCAACAAAGTGGAACGAGGATTCCGAAGAAATACGTGGTACCTAAAATTCACGGAAATGGCGTTCCATTCAGGTCAATATTAAACTCACTTTACCTATCTCTAACTAACTCTAACTAAATGGATCATAACCGAAACGGAAGCAATAGAGAGTGTGCTGTTCCTGCGCGTAACGCTATTACTCACGTTTCAATCGAAAATAAACAACTATGCAATTGCTTTCCAAATAATGACTGTAATACCGGTATTGGAACCGGGCATTTAGAACATTTATTTTATTCTTGCACACAACGTGCATCTCGAATAATTGCCCTAAGTTGGGGGGATTGATGACGGGCTCTTCACTTGGTCCAATTAATGCTGCTGTACTTATGACACTGTTAGAGAAGAACGCTGTCAAAGTTTCTTTTTAAGAATGCAAACTGTGAAAAAGATACACCAATGGCATATATAAAAGGGTATGTTGCCATTAGTTCATAATGGACTAATGGCAACAGCCTACAATAATTTAGTGGATGAAACTGAAAACCGTCTATTTGATCGGAACCTCTGTAGTTTCATTTCACTTGCCATTCGCTAAGCGGCGTGGATTCCAAGTATCAGTGTGTCGTGATATTGCTCGAACTCATTAAGTTTAGGCACCGAGTATCACAGACGTATTCTCTGCCTACTTAGTTCGCAAAACAGGTAGGGTATTTTGAGAGACTTAGCCTCGAGTGCAGAAAGGGTTATCAAAGTACAGGCGAAACATACTTCATTTTCCGGTATTACGTCAATCTTATGGATAGTACGTATTACAGTCTTATTTTATTTTCGTATCTGAAACGGAACCTTATCAAGTTTCATTTGATTCAAGTCAACTGGAAGGCCCTAAGCCTTAAAGCACCCATTGATTACGTTGCTCCACTTTCCATGCTTGAAAGAACTTCCGAAGGGGGTGGGAGGGGCAGATGGAGTTCGATTTTGGTGCCGATTGGAAAGTTGACGTGGTTCGTTCACAATGCTGTCACTGTTCTCTCTTGTCCCATTGTGACTGACTGACTGACTGACTGGCTGACTGACTGACTGACTGACTGACTGACTGGCTGACTGACTGACTGACTGACTGACTGACTGACTGATAAACAAACACACCCGCACACGCACGCTATTTCATCGCTCCAATTATTGGCAATTTTGTACTTTAGAACTGAACTGATAGCATAAAGTGGAATATAAAGGTGGACTTTCAATCGCGTAAATGATAAGACATGGAGAAATGTTGTACTCCCGTGCCCGCAGAACATAATCGATATGGTGATTGCACGAAAGCGCAAGTGCAAGTATCTTCAACTGCGCGATTAGCGAATCAACTGCTAGTATTTTTGCTACGGGTTTCCGATTGCAGGAAAGCATTCGCACCATATCAATTGAGCTGAGTACTTGAGTTAAGGTATAGCGGCGTTGTTACCATGTTGAAAGTTGATTCTTGCTTCCATGGTGCATCTTTGTCTTAGCATGAACACGCATGAACTAGTGAATTCTGATTGGTCCAAAGGGCATTCGGACTATTGATATGATACGAGAATTTCGTCAGCTAAGCGTAAGTGTGAAAGGTTGACAGAACGTTGAGCCGCTCGTGTCAACAGTTGGCTGCCTCCTGATCAAGGTGATGACAATTCACATTGGAAAGAGCAACGGAAGATATCATTTAGCTCGGGAACGAAAATCCACGCACTCAAATGTAGTGGAGAATGATTAGATGTACAGAGCCAATTACGGCGAACAACTAAAAGTGCGCGCACACACGCGTAGAATCACTCACGCAAGATGTTTGTGTGAATCAAAAAAAATTACGGCAGAAAACCAAATATCCATTTTTTGATCTCCTTATTGTTAATTTTACTGACCAGTGAATGAGATGAACTGATCAATGTTGGATTACAAGCCTTATGTGGTTCCGGACCTAGGCCATTTTTTCCGGTAAATCTCACGCGCGTCTGAGTTGAAACTATGCCAAAGAAATCGCAGTAAATTAGTGTTTATAACAAATAAATGGGTTCGTGGTTTACCTTCCGGAGCGATACTGCTAGGTTGCCCAGGTCCAAACAAGTTCCAACAACATAAGGATGCTCAATGAAGCCGGTAACTATTGCCACAATCAGGCAGGTGTGAGTGTCATTCGTGCGCCTCTTCTTGACTGGCCAGGGATCCGTTTTATTTGACTAACTCATCTAGGTGAACTATGAGCTGATTGCCCACCCAGTTATGGCTCCACATGTTAGACTTTCATCCTATTCTTTTATACAGAAACGGTTGTGATACATGTAGACAGAGTAGGGCTTATTCAACAGAGGTCGGTTGAGATGCTTGGTTGTATAGGATCATTTTGTGATTTGCAAAGGATGAATGAAAAGTTACAACCAAAGCTACAAAAGGGTTGACCGGAATGAGGTTTTTGGAAGTATATAAATATTTATAGAAAAGACGTAAACAGTAGCCAAAAGCCAAATGCTCATTGCTCTATCCCAATTATCATAGCCCGTTGCCAAGTGCCGGTACTGAGACATCGACCACCTTGATCGAAATGAAATGATGCTGCAAATAGCCTCGGGCTTATGCTATCATTGAAAGATACTTGACTGTATTGCAACAATAGTTTAGTGCTACTCATATTCTTCCTCTCTGATCTATTTGAATGTGTACGCGATAAAACACTCGTTTCTTCTTTATTTTCACTTCCTTTTAATTGAATATACAAGGACACAATTTTCAGGGAGGAGGAAGCGGACAAACAAAGGGCTGCTATTCAACACACAGAGAATGGGGAAAGTCAGGCGGTGGTGGTGAGATTTGAACACACATCCCCAGGGTCATAATTTGGTGACTTTACCATCGGGCTACACGGACAATACCGATACTATCCGATCAATTTTTCTTGGTTTTAATCAACGTTCAACGCACATTAAATAGATTCGAAAATTATANTTAGGCAATGGGAATGTTAGCTGATAACATGGATAGATGAGCGTTTTTCAAAAGAATCCGACGTCCAGTGTGCAAATCTCACCTTAAATACACTAGCACATCTTGTATTGAATACCGGGAGAAGGGAGCATTAATTGAAGGCGTTTCGGCGTCATCTTCAGACTAAGAAGCTCAAAGTCCATCCATTTTTACCGAGATTATTATCATTGGGCCTTGGAAGTCTTGATTGTGCGTGTTCTAAATACCTTCAAAACATGGCTGTTTCCTCTTTGTAGTTGCCTCGTCACACTCGTTTCGTTATCCGATCCATCCCACCATAATTGGCAATCTACATTGTTTATTTTCACATCAAGTGACTAGTTCTAAACCCAAGTTGAATAGTTTACCTTCACGTGATCTCCCCCTATCCAGCCTCATTTGCTTTCGATGTAATCCATATATAGTACATATATGGATATATAGTACAGGACGGTGGATACGCACTACTGATGAGCTCTAATAAGAGCAAAACTCGAGTCTAGTGCTTCCGACTGTATGGATGAATCGATGAACTGAGGATTGTGTGTGAAAGTGAAGTCCGAAGGATGGTCAGTCAAATCAATCAGTACATATAGTCTTGTGCTAATAACTTCCTAACCTTAAATCTTAATAGTTCCTAACAAATAGCTATCCAGTATATCATGGTTTTCATGAATTACTCACATTCACTGAGTGTTTTAAATTCAGACCACGCTCGACTCACCCTTTCATTCATAAATGACTCTTTTAATCATCCAAATGGCAGAAAAGTTCTCACTTTGCCCCACGAGACCTCCGAATATCTATTTTCAATGATTAGATTACATCTGCGAACACAGATCAGATAAAAAATAGTTATTTTTAGTGAATTCATTATCACGCGCGTACGATCACATTCGTGTGAAACAAAACTCAGCAGTTCTCACTTAACTCACAGTTATTTGTGAGTAGTTGTGTGGGAAAATGTTATGTAATTGGACCGACCATCCTTCGGAGCCCGTCATCGCACAGAGTCCTCTGTTTATCCAGTTAACCCCCACTCATTCGGGAAGCACCAGACTCGACTTTCAGTCTCATTAAAGTTCATCGCTATCACACTGGGGTTATGAAATCCCAATCAATCGCATGGAGAAGGTATGTGTGTTACTAATGAGCTAAACTGCTCCCACAGGTGCCTATTTGGAATCATTAATTCAAATTTCGTCTCCCGAGATAGTCAGTGATTTACTTTGGACCAAACAGTAACGAAAGGAGACATAGTGCGGTATCTGTTAACGCCACATACAAGCCTTCCATGCGATCGGTTCAGACAGTAGATATATCCTGCTGATGAGGTCTACTGAGAGAAAAAGCTAAAGCTGGAAGTGCTTTTGAAGGGTACGGTTGATAGGCTTAATTGCGAAGTTGTACGTCTGGATGGGATGTGAAGCGTGGTCAGTTTAAATCAAAATTTTCTAAGCTCATATAGAAAGGCGGCTGTATCTTGAGAGTTGTAGTGAGTCCGAAACCACTCTAACTTGGAATACACAATCGAACTTCATTACTTCACTTTCCTGCAGCAGGGCCAACTTTGTCTTTCTTCGACTGGAGGAGTTTGAGTGATTCGATCGACTGTCGTTATTCTCACAGTTTAGGCTTCACGAGACGAGTGCGGCAGCTGACATCCAACACGATAGTTTTCTCCGGAGACTCACTACGTGGCTATGACTGCTGAATACACTTCAGCAGGATGTTTAATCTCAACCAAACAGACACAATTTGAGCTTGTCAAAGCTCAACTGCCATTTTGTGCCAACCCATTTAAATTGCACCAACAGCTAACGGTTTTAGTGTAGGTGAAAGTCACGGTCAATATGCAAACTACTCATTTCTTGTTACTTTTATTTCCCCTCTTGGTGAGGTTTGCTGCATAAATATTCGATGATTCGCGTGTTCATTTTGTTTATTCTAATTTATTTTTCCATGGTACGGACGTGGCTGATTTTCTTTGCTAGTCGGCATTTCTGTTCACTCGTATTTGTTCTACGATTATGTTGGTTTGAGGTATGGACAGCGTCATACCACCAGTTTTCGATCAACTTTATACACCCTGGAGCCGACCAAAAACTGGGATATGGATAAAACAAGGTCTCAGCTCCACACAATGAATGTTACAATGACATCCTGGAGATTGACAAGATAGAGATTGAAGAATGGATTACGTAACAACAGTTCAAGGTGGTGCGGACTCTGCTAGGGCGTAGAAAGCAACTGGGGCCGACGGAACAGACGGGTTGGTTTGTATCGAGAGAAAAATTACTTGCTTTTAAGTATTTACCAATAGTGAAGAAACAGCTGAAGTAAATGCTATAATTTGTTCCCCGATGCTCCAGTGCTAAACCTTTCAGAGAGTCAGGATACAACCTGAAAACTGCTTTTTTTCTGGGACAACCAATCACAAGTATTGTGTTGGAATAGACAACCAACATGGAATATGCGACTCAACACTTATTTGTGGGAACATGTTACCTGACTGATCACTCAAACCTCATCCTATTCGGGATCAACTCGTTCTAACAGTAGTCGTTGCTCGACGTACCACTGAGCAATGTACGTTGGCCTGTGTTCTTCATCAGATTGTTAGAAAGCAAAGCCGACGTTGGCTTTATAAAAGGCAAAAGGGGACAGAACAAGGGAGGTGATAATGGAGACCTCCTTCTGAAGTTACTGAGGAATCCTCAACCCAAACCCTCCGAACGGTGCCGCTCCCGTTAAGGTCCTGATGTTAAAGAAATAGTTTACCTTTCGAAATAATTCAACCAAAACATCCGGTGAAAATAGACAACAGAAAGAGGACTGGAGAATAGCAGCCTACCGATCACTATGGAACAGAGGGTCATGTGTTTTATCTAGGAGAAAGGGTCATGACAAGGAATCATAGTCACAGCGATGACGAGTGGACACTGGAGCGAATTAACCAAAAATGATGTAAATTAGGGCAAGCATATCAGGTGGTTTCAGACAGCTAGGTCCATCATATGATCCCACCATGCAGTAAGAGATGCATCAAACTACTACAACCAGATCCATAAATGTCTGTTCATGGACATTCTCAACTTCGAGCACGAACTTCACTCAGAGCGTCCCGAGAGCCTTCTAAAACAGAAGAGGCTTAGTAAAATAAAGCGCGTTTTGAGCGGTTCCAGACAGATCTTGATTTTCGAACAAATACCGCACAGCCTCGAAGCCGAAACGGAAGAAGTCAAGGAGTCAATATACTCCCTGAGAACTGCTTAGTTCTGAGACAATCAATCACAACAAGAATAGCCTAATTCACTTGCTTAGTCGGAACCGACAATCATTAAAGATGGCTGATGCCGATCCATCCAACCAATCGTTTTGTGTATGTATTTCTATGTCCATGTAAATAATCATGCCTTTTACGTCATAAATGACTTGCTGCATGCCTCCACTTGTACTCTCTCTCTCACTGTCTGTCGAATTGCCACCTGGGAAAGAAACAAGCAAAGACGATCATCATCAGGACTAACCCAAAGTACTGTTTAGTCGCTCCCAACGACACCAATCCATTTTATTCTATGCCAATGACACCAGCACATAGCCCACTCGAAACGCGGTTTTCGATGACAGGCAGTCTTGGAGGTGATATTCGTTGACCGTTGATCACTGAGACCATAAGGATGGGTACCGAATGTAAATGAAGGACAACTGTGCACAAAACCAGGCAATTAGATAAGCTTATGCTTGATATATTCTAATGGATTAAGGTTCTCATTTTTTACCAGCCATATGCGTACATACAACCCGAGTTTCATGGTTTGCACCTTTAGTTATGAGTCTACTGCGTGAACACCATGAATCGGTTTGTGGTTGTTTATGTACTTTGCCTGATAGAATAAAAAGGATGACTTCATCTGATGTTACAACGTGACAGCATAAATCAACGCGGCAATGGATGTCATACGATGGCATAAGACTGAATAAATAGGCAAGGAACTCATGTTCTGCACAATTCTACCAACATTCATTTGTATATAAGCAACACGGTGACTGGGGAACAACTGTGTATAGATTGGTTCAGCAATACACACAGTGGTTCGAATTCGCAGGCTATATAATACGTAGATAATCGTCGTCATCATTATCATTATTGTCCTAATCATCATCACAATAAATCGAAGTTTCTGTACCCTATGTTGTACCAACGAAGTACATAGTCTGACTATGCCCAGAAATCCATTGAAGCAGTCTGAGCTTGAGAAACATCACACCAAGGACATTACTGTCATCAGTTCGCCGTCATACCCTTTTGTTTCTCTAAAGAACCGGTTATGGGGTAACTTAGAAGACAAGATGCATCCGCTCCGCACATGTCTTTGTGACCGAAGTCCGTACCACTCAGTGATTTTCACGTGGTTTCACTTTAAATGCAATAGAAAATGATTGAAAGGCATCTGCAACTCATACCCCGAACCACGATGATTGGTAATTCGAATTCATTTGGTCAAGAATTTTCATACGAAGACACACTCAAAAAAGCTCAACAACTAATCTAAGAAGAACTACGCAGTTTGAGGGCAATTGGCGTTGTTAGTCATTAGAGTAAACTATCTCACGATGAATTTGAGAATAGGTACTAGAAAGTGAACAACTGATTTTTAACAGTACTCTTAATCGATACAAATGTGAAAACGGTCGGTGATCATTGGTCAGTGATCTTCTTGTTTATCAAAGTTTATACCATATATCTCGGAATGGTACGGTGGAAAAGCTGAACATTGGATCGATCGATCGAAAGGTAATCATAACAGTTTGAAATAAGTGATCAGGAGTTGTACGTACTGAATTTTGTTGAATAGGACCAGTCTGAAACATGCAGGTCTGCCGTTCCTCATCCACTGTGTGAAGAAAAGGAAGGATAGGTGGACTTATCTGAGTAGTTCCCCAGAGGAAACTTTTAACAATACCTAAAGTGGTGACCAGACTGGTTTTCAGCTGTTCTTGATTAGGAAGGCAATTTTATCCGTAATTAGATATACATATATATAATTACTAATAAAATTTCAGGGAGTACATTGACCCCTTGAGGTTTTCCTTTTTTGCTTCGAGGCTGTCCGGTATATGTTTGAAAATCAGGATCCATCTATTTTGCTAAGCCTCTTCTGCCTTCATATCCTGTCGAGCTTATGCACCACTCTTCGTTTGATTTCGTAGTTGGGTAGCGTTTGTTCGGCATGCTCTTTCAGGTTGAGCAGGCAATGGCAACTCACTGAGACTGGTATTTATCCAAAAGCAGTTGTAAGTGAAACGTGTTAGAAGGATATGATTCTTGAATAAGTGAAGTACTATTTTGATTCAGTGTGATTGAGTTCTTTAAAAGCGTAAAAGTATGAATAGGTGATCGTTTCAGGTTACCGATTCCCGTTTAAAGAGATCACCAAGGAAGGATACCAACTAGTTTTTGAAAATATGCCTTTGCCTGGACGTGTAACATCCTTGGCAACTTGTCATTCTGTTTGAGTGTGAGTCGCATTCAAGTCCCATTGGAACTTTCGGTTTATGGTGCTTTCTGTAGTTTCCCTTCGTTGCGTACTGTCAATCAATCCTTTTCACTAGGAGAAACCCTGGCAGGGGGCAAGTTCACCGACCTGTGGCACCGAAGGATGTGCGTTTGAATTACACCACTGCAGCTCAATTTTTCTCTCCAATATGTGCCCCGCAGTCAGAGGCTTGAGGGTTTCAACGCATCCCTTTGCTGTAAGTTGTGCATTCATGTATTCAATAAAAGGATGTATTATTATGCATATTCATTCTTCGTCAAAGTTCACAGCTGTCACGAAAACTCGGCCCTCATTCGGCTGCCTCTTACATTCGTTCACGGGGCATCCTGCTGTACACTGGAGCCCAAGTTTATCTTATTTGCCAAAACCACGGAAGCTATTTACAATGCTGATAACTCTATATGATTCACCCTCACTTAGCTCAAGCATTCATTATCTTGTTATTGACAACGGATTCTTTCACCCGGTATTCACGTGATTACGTGGAGAAAAGAAAGCGAAGGAATGATTGACAATATTCACTTTCATCCAGTGATCTACCGATATCAACCATCAGTCTATCGTATTGGAATTTCTATGTTCAAATCCTATCAACTTTTCCGGTACCGACTTAGCAACTACTAAATAGATCTAAGTGAAAATATTATCTGTCCTAATTTCGAAAAAATAATAATTTTATTCAATAATTAGGTTAATCTTTTTGTTCTCTATCGTATAGCTTCCAGTTAATTCGTATACATAATTCCAGCCAATTAGGATATCAAAGGTAACTCTACTCTGATCAAGCAATGCAGCCACATGTGAAGAATGTACACAAATTTGTCTGGTTTTATCTGTGTGAACTCAATTGAACCACATGAGGTCGTACGAAACACATCTCAGACAACAATGAGCATTGCAGAAGAAAATAAGCCCTTAAAAGGCAGCTTATGTGACTTTATCACGTGACCTGGACTCTGGTTTGTTCACTTAATAGTCCATAAATTTGGTCGGGCAAAACAATACTTACAATTGGTCAAGGTTATGTCCCCTGGCTTGGAAAGGCTGATGGATTGACCGAGTTCAATTAATTCAATGTCATATATTGAAGTCATGTGCTGTTACTATGACAGTGGTTCATTTCAATAATCGAGAGAAAGATTGCAATTAAAGTGCATCGTTCTACTCGCCTTCGTGTTGGTTCAGGTTTTAAAGCATAAAAGGCCACTTGCGTGGATGATTTTCCTTTTAAGCAGAAATAGGAAGTTAAACTGTGAAGTTACTTTTGAATTTATTCGGTTTCCTTAACTTTCATCGGATTTAATGTTCTTCCTAAGCTTTTCCTGGTGTTCATTTTAAAAGCTTTGCATTCGTCAAACAATTCGTAAAAATGTTGTACGATTTGGATTGATTTCCTACAAAGACTTAGTCATTTTCCCAAGGTACAATAAACTTTTTCTTGTAAAAACGGATTGCTTCTGGTTCAGTTCCTCTGTAGTCTAATAACGTCATCCATGATCCATCGTGCATAAAGAGAATGAAGTAAGAAACATGCGTTTGCATAATCCATCCATGGTCATTTCAATGTTTCCGTGTATAAGTGTACTGCAGTCAAAGTGACTTTTACAGTTAGTGTTGAATGTGTATCGACCACCGAATATTATTATCAGTAGTAACACGCAAATAGTTGGTTGAGGTCACTCTAGATAAAAGGTTACTAATAAGGGTTAAAGAGTCTGACGGGAATGTAGAGTGGGAAGAACTAAAAATGCACTCCAAGTCCTAATTAAGTTAGAATAGTACTTTACAACAGGTGGATGGTGAGATTTATAGGATTGTTCCTTTTACCTTCGTAGTGAGTTCAGGCAAGGAGATGCAATTTTGCCGTTGCAAACAATTAGCGCTTCCATGGGGCAGCAAAAATGAAAGATTGATTACATCATTTCGGTGAAAAGACTGACACGGTTAAGAAGTGATGAACAAGAAGCAAACCAAGAGTGGGTAACTGTTATTCAACGACAGCGAAGAGCAATGCGGGTTGATGAAAAGTTACAGAGATGAAACTTTATCTGGTTTGATCGTATGAATGTTGGATATGCAGAGACAGATTACACCCTTGGTCTAAAGGGAAGAGCAAAATGATCACTGGTGGTGACTGGAGCCATTAGTTTGGGAGAAAACAAAGTGAGATGGTTTGTGATTACCCGGTCAAGTATAGAGCTGCCTCTGGTAGGAGAATGCGACAAATCGGAAAAGCCAAAAGGAAGCAGAGGGAAATTGCTTGCATGGTTGAAGTCACCAACAGCCAAATGAAGATTTTCATCTAATATTGGAACAAAAACGGGATGTAATGATCAAAGAAAGAAAGAAAAATCTGATTGGGAGCACGAAGGAGGTTTATATACATTAGTAATAATCGTACTTTTATATCGGTAAAATCTGGGATGACAACGAATGGATAAACAGTCAATGGATTTTTCAGAATAGCTGAATACAACTTCAGACTTGCCACATCAAGAAGTGTTGATGTACGATGCCACACCGGCTCCAGATTTCTCCCTGCTATATTGTTTATCCTGCCAGTAACAGTCAAAGCCATCTATCTGCACGAGAGCATCCTCAACGTTTTGATTTAACGAGGTTTCTTGTATGCTTACGACACGTGTTAGAATGTATGCTTGTGTTCAATGAGCAAGTTAAATCCGAGAACTTTGCAAAGAGAGAACGTACGTTGGTACTGACCGCTGACGGCGCGGTCATCTTGGTAGGAGGGATGCTATTAAGCGTACACTGCCATCCAGCACGCTTGCGCTTCTTGATTCAAGCATGATTTCCAGATTCTCCAAGCATATTATTTGCACGAAGCACAGAATTCACAGATTTCAATCAGAGGATATCCTGACGAGAGTAGGTATGGCTCCGGAACATGTTTGGCATCGAGATAATAATAAAATCCAGTGAGGTGACGAGCACACAAACGTAGAGCAGCCAATTGAAGGACGCGCCGACATTTTCAGGCCATTATGCCAATTCCTATGTCAAGTGTGAGTAAGAGTATTCCTCCTGCACCTAACTACCCATCGCACGTTGAATTACCATGTCGTTTCTTTTCCACTACATATTTGGAATTCCGGCGTATTCGATGTTGCATAAATGTTTACCGAACTTCACCCCTACCCTATCTTGCATATAGTCACAAATAAAGAGAATTCATCAAGTGAACTGCCTCATTTACCTTTGATTGCTAGTTTTTCCATGGTCTTTGTGAGCAGTTTTCCCTATGCAATTTGACCAGCATGGTAGTAGGTGCCTTTGGTCCTTTTGAATTGTGTTGGAATTTCTGTGCTCGTAAAACTGACGAACTAAAATACAATATAGCATAATGGCGTCCTTTTCAATGAGATCCACCGTCTTCATACCGATTTATATAGTGACATTGGTTGGTTCCATTAATGTTTGAATGTGACGCGTATCCTATTATACCACGTTTAGGATGATTCATCCGTAACATTTCCTAGTGTACAAATTGTAAATTAATCTGCCACGGGTTATCGCTTTTATAGGTATCAGTTCTACAACTGAAATGAATGTTTTAGCAGTTAGTTCCGGTCAGGATGAATATAAACATTCTGCAATTGTTCATATCGATTGAGACTCTTTCGGAACTGAATAATTCTCCATATTTTCTCGTTCACGAGCAAACGAAACTTGAACTGAAAAGCTAGGAAACACGGTATACCTGTCTCATCAGCAATGTGAATCCATGGAACCAACTGGCGATCAAAACTAGGTGGAACAGGTGGAACACAAACGTACTGTATGCTCGACCTACTCAGATCCCTAACCACACTATGGTCCAGTGACTGTTTGAAATACATATGAATCGTGTGAAGTCCATTGTCTTTATCATACCTTTGCAATCTGTCACGG
>UZAN01044723.1:0-12599 GCA_900618425.1 Echinostoma caproni
AGATGTTGGAGAAACTCACTACGACGGCTTAGTGAACTTCACATTGCTAATACCCTAGTGCCACGGAAAATTACGAATATGGAACACGCGGAGCTTCAGGTTTTCCGCGACGCACCTGACCTACCTTTGGTACGATGGCTGACGTTTGTTTCTTTATTAGTAGAGTTACGCGAAAATGCTCTATTTCTGAACAAAGCGAGGGTAGTGCCACTATATTCTGCGTGAACTCAGAGGTTGGAACTAGTAGTTACACTATTAGGAGTATGTTTGACGAATAACCTATCGCACTTCCATAACGAAGCCTTCCATCGCCTGGATAAATTCTATGAATGTCCCATATCTTTTGTCAAATGAGCCGATATTCTGCACATTCGTCGCCAAGGATATCTCTTTCTGGATTGATGGTTCTTACTTTCTGACGTTTCCGGAGGTATTATGGCCGATGATGTCAAAACCGCTAATGGAGACTCCCGCGTCAAATTTGAAACGACACACCAAACACATACGGTATATAACTAGTGACACACAGAGTCGCAACATGTTACTGACATCCTCAAATTGGATTAAACTACAAAAGAACGTACAAAAAGGTATTACTCCTTGTGTTTGACCGTTGGAAGAACCTCTATTTTATCAAGAACCCTGTCTGATGGGAAAAACTGTGTAATAACCAATCACTATAAGAGATAGATGCAATAAGAGAAAAACAGACCCAAATTCCAGGTGAAACTGAAGCAGCCGCGAAAAGACTACAGTTCGGATATCCAACTAATCAGAAAGATTATGCCCCGTCCAGCTTAACATGCCCTAAATTAACGATTCGATTGTGAATTCTTACTTCAAAGATGATGACGAAACTCAGTTCTGCCACAAACTTTGTGATCAATGGCATCAATCTCCACAACGACGTGGAGTCGTGAATAATTGTGTTAAACCAGGTGGTGGGGATGCCATGGCTGTTTAGATTTCAGGGAATGTTGGCGTATGTATTAGTCGGGTCGTGTAAAGACTTGAGTGATTTGGAGAAATTCACCAAGCCAATCACTTAACGATCCACTCAGTTTGCACAAATTCCCTCCTCCCTGTTCGATCCTCATCCCGCGTTGGGGTAAATGCATTCACTATTTGGACCGCATATTCAATTCTCAGCAAACCAATTGACCTCGATACACTTGATACGCTTCATTTGTGGAAACCTGTTAACCCACACAACTGTTAGTACTTGTGCCTCACTCCGGCCTCATTGATCCCTCTCCGCCTCCTTGAAGACAAATTTGGTTAGTACAGGATGATTCATTTTTCTGACATGCTGGTACGAGCAGGTATGTTCATGTCGGCACTTGTCACCTGTGTTCCTCCCTCTCTTTTGATATAATTGTGCTCTACTTATTTCGCAGCAACTTTATGTCAAATTGTGCAGTATCAACTTCTCCACTTGTTTTGTGAGTTCCCGTTTTATCGACATCAGTTAGCTCCGATCGCTCTTGTTTATCCCGTATCGATTGCCAAATTCTCACTTGTATTATCAACACACAGCAATCCCTAGGACTGAGTGGCTCTGATAGGCAGGTTAAGCCTCTTTAAATACTTGGTTTCATTTGATGTTCCTGATTCTTTTAACGTTGCCCAGCGAGTGGCCTGATTCCATATATGTTCCAAATTGTCTTACGCTGTCCGGTTTCTGAGCCGGATTGCTCATAACTTGAGGCATATTGTACATATTGCCTATCCTAGTACACCTGGGTTAACAAACTGGTGTTCTATTAACCAGGAACTGCGGTTTGTTTTCTGCGCATCATTTTATTGCTGAACGTCAAACCGGTATACAGACGAACATTAAAAGGGACAAGGGTAAATGGACCTGTCATCCGCATAAGGACAAAATAAAAAAGTAAGTTCCTGACACAGGAAGAGGCTTCCATCGGTTATTTGCAATCGCTTCCGCAAACCTCGGAAATCTTGCTATTTGTGACTTGTAGAAAGTCAAATACGCCCCAATGTGGTCAAGCTGTTGTTGCGTAATCAGAATATGCCGGGCTGACTGTCGTTTTCACCGTCGATTCTATGCAGCGGTCTTGATGTCGATTGCATCATTTGCCTTTGTACCCATTTTGGAATATTTTTAAACACCCGGTAACGAAATTGTAGCTCTGTTCTGCCAACGTATGTCACCTTGTATCTACATCGAAATTGGTAGATTGGATTAGAACCCAGGTAGACGTTCTTTTATCGAGGGCGTGGCTATTCTAATTATCCGATAGACAATTTTGGGCTCAGCTACATGGAAGATTCTAGTGATTGCCGATCTCAGTCGTCTTTTGAGCAAACGACATACATTTACTTGTCATGTGTAGCTGTCAGTGATTTAATCCACCAAAACTAGTACATATTGTATTATTCCAGTGAGTGTTTTGTTTTGCCGAAAGCAGTCTATTGGAATGATCACATGTAGTTTATTACAGGTATTGACCAAACTCGTGCAACATCCTAGTTTTCATTACATTTGTTCCTCTCAATTCTTTATTCTTCCAGCCTCATTCACGGGATTGAATATGATATTGCCCCACATCAGATGCAACATATCTGATATAATATCCACTTGTGTCACTGCTTCTATTAGCCACATGCCATTAAAATGTACAATTTTGCGATTTCAATGATTTTTGCTAATGCATCAGTTGTAAGATAACAAGGTCACAGTAGAAAACCTAACTGTAATTTATTTATTAAAATGACTCATGGACTTTATACAGATATTGCACTTTCATCTCGTCCATGTGCCATTTGCTCCTCTTCAATTTTGAGCACTGGAGGCAGTCTCTTTAGGATGGAATCCACCAAGTTAACTGCCAAACAGAATTTGCAAGTTTCATCTAATACACCGCACACCTTTACCACTGGCGACCAATGGCAAGGTAGCTAACTTATCCCTGTTTCTGATAGAGGGAAAAGTTTTCGATTAAATTAAAATCCTAGCTGCTGTGCGTTAATAAAACGAATTTGACATTGAAATCGACCCCTCAAAAACTGTATAAATGTGAAAAAATAATATTTATTCAGATCTAACCTTTTTCTACCACTAAGCTCAAGCGAGAAGATATACCAACCTTCATATGTGAAAAATATGACTTCCGTGAATGCATTTTTGGAGTGACGGTTATCAAAAATCTCCGTTATTAGTGCAGAAAATTTTGCTATGTCCGAATTGGCGTATGCAGGAGACGAGTTTGGTCAACACCTGTATAGCCTGAATAGACACATACAACCAATTTGAGTAATCTCTTGTGAGAGTGGAACGCAGGTGTATAGATATATATAATCGGTAAAATTTACAATGAATGTCTGTAGTTTGGCGTTATGTATTACTTCAGACGGGGTGTGTGTACTTCGATATCGGTTGCATGGACCCGCACCTTTATTCACTTGTTGGAACGGAATGACCTACTGAGCAAAGATTCACAGAAATACTCGAATGAATCATATGTAGCGGATAAAATATTCTTAGCACTCTCATTGTGAACTTTTGCTATAAAAGGTCGATAATTTCAGCAGAAATGCATCATTTTGCGGTGATTTTTAGTTTTAATTTCCGCTCGGATTTTTCGTTTAGAAGTGCACATAACGATAAATATCCAGGACATCTTAAAAAGCTTCATACAACTAAGTAGACGTGATTGATCGGCGATAACCATAATGATTATTTATTTTTGACCGTGAGTGTAAGCTCAATCTCGTCCCGAGCATATCCGGTGTGTGGGAGAGCGGGTGAGGTCATAATGTACGCACCAGAACCAGTATCAGGGTCAGGTTGCAACAAATGTTTTTTTAACGGGTTGGTGACAAGAGGTGGATGTATAAATTGGGGTTGATATCCACTCAGGGTTTGAAATCGGAATACCTTTATAAAAGTTTATTCATTCTTTTCCCTTGTAAAGTATGAATGTTATCCTGATCTGTCCTGTTATATCTAGAATTTTGAGGCCATTTTCCAGTCATTTTTGTCCAATGATGAGAAAGAATACCCAAATCGATTGGTTGTATCACTGAGCTTACCTTGGTCCGGGGAATTAGGTTTGAAAAATTTAATTCCTAACTAATACTGCTATGGAAACATGTTTCGTGGTTGTAAAATACGGATTGAAACTGATTTTCAATTTGATTTCACAGTAATTTCAATTAACGTGTCAATCGGAATGCACTTGATCCATAAAGATATTTGAAATTTTTAAATATCAAGTGAATCACTGTGCATTCGAAATTGCAAAATCACAAAACAAGTGTTTTCAGCGTGAATCATGATAATAAAAATCTAAATTTTTAATTTTTATTTAACTACCACACAACGGCTCATATAAAATTTAAAAAGGAAGCTAGTTTCAGCTAAAGGATGCCAGATAAAAGTGATGCTACAGAGTGGTGAGGACAGAATTTGAACTCACCGCAGCTAAGCCGCTATCAGATTGGCTGAAACTGCATGCAATGTGCACTCTTAATGGAATTTCTAAAGTATACAGCGCAGTCTTACGTTTTTTAAAGCGGAAACTAGCCTTTCCGCCAAGTTGAGTTTTTTCGCCCAGAAACCGGCTCTTAGTCAATTACACAAAAAGAGAATTTGCAAGAATGGTTGAGACACTCTGATAGACGAAGTATAACGCGACATAGTCAGAACACACCAACGTGTTTATGAATTAGAAGGGATGAATTCAGTGCCAATTATGGTGTTTTGGTAACGAAAAGATCATATATAAGGATCTCTTGTGTCACGTTCTAATTCCGGTAAGTTTATCATCAGCATGCAGGATACAATTTAGCATTTTTCAAATTGATACTCATTGTACTCACACAATATTATTTATTTTTTTGTATGTGGATAGAATTAGAGAAATGAAATGTTGACAGTATTTAATGGTGCTCATGTAAGATAACATATTTTGAACACAAAGAACAAGAAAATTGAGTTGCGGTTTGTGACAAACAAATGAATTGAAAGTCAACCGTCTCCTGCCGCTTTCTCGAAAACATCCCAATATATGATGATGCTGTTTTTCATCATCGAAATCAACCACCATTTGAAATCGATGTTCTCACACAACCCTTATTTAACACAGTTAGTGGAATAGATTCTGGAATCCGTAGGCTCCATTTTGCTTCGGATAAAACGGTAGCAGTTGTGGATCTGCACTTTCCGTTACGGGATTTGGAATCAACGACAGGAGGTGCAGTGTTTGTGAAAAAAGAGAACCCGACTCCACAACAACAACTCACAAGCACCGTTTAATCCCGTAGACCATTGCTCACAATTCCGAAAATGTAACGTGAGCTGACGAGTTAAACCCAATTTTTGTGATTGGAACCATTTAAACCTTCATTTGCTTTCAAGAACTGTACTCCCTTATCTCACTTTATATCCCTACACATATGCGAGAAAATCAACCGAGCGGGATTCACATCCTTTTAGTCCGAAACGAATGCAAAAGGATAGCAAATTATTTATCACCCTGCTAGTTTGCCGAAAACCAGAAGTTCCAACATTCGGACGCCGACTACATCAGACAAAAACAAAGAGTACGATTCCCGGTGTGATGAAAAGATCTGACAAACTCGATCCATGTTATCACCGCTCAGGAAGTGATCGGTCTTCGTTAAACATATGCGACTTACAATGCGAGATATACTGAGGTCAGTGCTGAAGTATATTTCTAACAGATTTATACTAAACCACAATTACATACCTTTCTTTGTTCAGGATTACAGCATGAGCACTTTTGGACAGAGATTTGGTCGGAATATAGGTTGGTCGAGTGAAAGAATCTACGGACGACCGACAAACAACAAATACGGGTCTCTATTGGGTGTTGCATCGATCTTGCTATTGGGATAAATTGATGAAGTAGTCTTTCAGACGTGGATGATAAATAAAACGATGAGAGTAGGGAAATCCAAAAAAAACGGAGGCACGCATACGTCACATGGAAATGGACAATCCAGGGCGGATTGACTCTGCCGAAATGTGAGAAAATAATCGGTCAACAGGAAAGTATCGGTTGCTTTTATTCGTTACGATCATAATTGGTTGCAGGAACAAAACAATACTACATGAAGACATATGTCGCGAGATGTACATATTTTGTTTAATCTTCTCAGTCGTTGACGAGATGCAAACAAGCACATTTATAGCACATTGGATTTGTAAATCCTAGTGAACGGTCATGTACAGTTAGACAGGAGCCATTAGAATCAAAAACACAGGTCAACTTCACGTGAACACTTCAAGTGAACTGATCAACAACTTTCGAGTGCACAGAACGGGTATATGTAATCTGATGAGCATCACCCCACTTATGGCCAACAGTTTTGCAGTGCAGTTAGGTAACAACGGTTTTAAAAAGGGAGGGGAATCAATTGTGTTTGGTTGTCATGAGTTATTTTGCATTTAATGACCCCGGGTTACATGTGACCACCTGATTACTGGGCGTGGGTTGCGTCATCGACTTCACTAACCACTTTGGAGTGTGTTCGGCCATCCGCTGTGATAATTGACGATTGGTTACGCCTATGTATGCGTCACCTCAACCACGGATAAATTGGTGTACAGTGTTTGAGAGAGAACTGAATTGGCAATCATGCACGTTTGTCCAATTAGACTCCGGGCGGTGGTGGCCCAGTCGTAACGTCACCAAATTATCACTCCGGGAATGTGTATTCAAATCCCACCACCACCACCACCACCACCACCACNGACGATTGGTTCTGCTTGTGTAGGCGACATCGTAAAGTTGGATACAGTGTGTGAGACAGAACTGGATTGCCAACCATGTACACGTTTGTTCAAATCGATTCAACGAGTAGAGGCAATAAGTCAGAGTTGTGCAGCTGGGAATGTGCGGTTGAGAGTTGACGTTTACTTTTGGAGGACACCGTTTAGAAGGTGATTGCCCTTAAAAGATAGTTTGCTGTAAACGGCTTTCTGGGGCGATGGGTGACCTTGTTGAAAGATTATAGAAAGATCGATGGAAATTCATACTACAAGATTCGCAAAAGAAAGAGATTTAACGACTTTTCAACGTCTCGTAATATCTGTCTACTCACGGTACAAATGAAACGTGACAGCGCTATATCGTGCATAGCTAAAGCTCAATAGCTTGAACAATATCCAGGAAGTCACTTCAGTAGTATTACGCCTGTCTCCGACCTATGCGGTCCCGGGTTCGATCGTCAGCTGGAGAGACGGATCAGCACTGCGGATAAGAATCGAGGTGAAAACGAATACACAAACTGCTCTGCAATAAACTAAACTTTGCACTGCACATCTTTGGTGCAATAACTCAAATAATCAGATTAAAGTTTTCATTATGCTCTAGCTATTGCAATTCGACGCACTACGAGTGCTGGTGGAAACATATTCTGATATGCGAATTTCTATATCAGCGTAGGAGGGAAGTTTTCTAAATTAGAAAATTATACCACTGCATAACTAAAGCAAGAACAAACCGAATAACCAACAAGACACAAAAAGCAATAAAATAAAACATTCGGACGTCGGTAGTCAGACGCTCAAAGGTTACAGCTTGTGACCCCGAAGAAAAAGTTTGAATCTCAACTCCGCCGCCACCGTTACCCAATTTCTCACAATTCTATGGACGACAGTGGATTCTGCATTGTGCATTCACATCAAACTCGTCAAAATATTTACTAAAACTTATTGAGAGGAAGCTGAGTAAAAGGGGAGCGTGAATCATCTCCTCGAAAATGATACGTAGTTGTTAAGGGAGACTGATCCAAAACACGCAGCATTTACAGCTCGAAAATATCGAATTTTTCTTCATTTTCACCAATTTAAAATACAATTTGTGAATGGAACGACTATGCACAGAATTTAACTTGAATTCAACATGTTGAGGTGGATGTATCTCTGAATGTAACTAATATTTTTTTTCAACGAAACATCTTGTATCTCTACCTCAAAGATTAGCCGCAAAATGTGCTAAACAGCGGATATTCATTACTCAAGTGCAATCAAATCAATATAAGCTACTGTCTATCTGATATGGTGGGCTGCCAGCAAATCGAGAATTCGCAAATCTCATTTAAACTACCAACCAACCTGAGAGTAAATCTGTGTTATGGAACGAGGGGAGTTCCAGTTTACGACTCCATACTAACGGAGGATAATACTTTGTATAGGAATAACTAAGAACCGGTCGATGCCGGTTATGACACTGTTCAAGCGGTGAGAGATGCTTAAACCGAAAAGCGGCAACGGACAACATGGTCGGTGATTTCACGATGCTTTCATCATTCTGCGACAGATTCATTGGTCCTTTTCTTTCGTTGTTTTATCAACACATTAATCGCGCGTCATGCGGTGCTTGTCTAAACAAGCAAGGAACCCAAGACAAGTGATTAGGTTTAAATCTGGCAAGAATCACTGTAACCTGAAGAACATAGTTAAGTTGTTTGCTTCCAGATTGTCAGTCAGATAGACCGTTTGCTGATCGCAACCAAAGTTCAACTTCACATCTCAAAGCTCACTTAGGGAAGATAGCGTCACTATTTTTTATAGACACAGTAGCACAGTATATGCTTACTTGTGTACATCAATGCATTCAATTCTGTTCCGAGAAACAAACTTAGATATTTGTTACCTGGTTATTTTATTGCGACCAAGTTTTAGAAGTTAGTTTTACTTGATTGGGTTCCCAATGATCAGTTTCGTTCTCCAAAAGCATTCTGTCAGAGTGAAGCAAGGGTATTTAAATCAGGACCAGAACCCTGAATGCTTGCATTACTGAATATCGGATTGGGGAGATTATTCAATGAGGTAAGAAAACAACTAGCATTCTGTATGCTCCCTGCCGACATTACCAAAATGACGTTGAACGTACTGAAACGGAAGGCAGAAAGGGGATTTGGTATTCTGCGGCTTCCTTGTAGTCGAAAAGAAACAGTGCATACAGAAGAAAGAAAGATTCAATGATCAGTTGCATCTCAATCCCATACTGAGCAATTGAGGCAATACAATGCATAAAAAACGGACTGTGCTTTCCGTGAGAAGTCACAGTTGTAGGTAAATTAGTGTGTCTAAAACTAGAGGGGGAAAGAATAGCTGTCGATCTCGCAACTCAAATGTTGTTTTCAAAATCCGGAACAATCAAGAGACTTCAACAGACTTCTCAGTAAGTGATTTCACATAATTTTCAGCGTTGACCACATTGCATACACATGCGGTTAGCTTATAAGAAATTAAAGTAAAAAAGGGCGTATGCTGTTGTTGTTGTTGGTCAGTTCACCTACTTCAATCTAGCTTCATTGTTTCGGATCCTATGATCTGAGTTACTAAACCCTCCATAGATAGAATTTTAAGCACACAGCTTGGTTGTAAATCAACGCTGAGTCCTTTTTATTGGTTTCATTTTAGCGTACTGGTAACGGAGGGAGAAGTCGTTCCTTTGTAATAATTTACGTGTAATTACTATTAGGCACGAAACTCACTCAAAGAAACAAACCACGAGAAAATTGGTTTCCATGACTACCGCATTCCAATGTCAGTGTATGCTCATACCTCAAGCATGAACAACATTTTCTGATAAAACTATAAGTGAATTACGTCAATCAGTTTGTGCGGACATTTTTTATGGTATTAAGTGTGAGTTTTACTTTTGGCAAAAATGTTATCAAGTGCTTTACTGAAATATTTACACAGGTACAGTTAAAGTGAAGTAAAGTGAAGTGAAACGTGCTGGGTACAAAACAATAATATTAAAGCTACGAAAAATCATAATAAATCTAGAAGGCTTTGGATGTTACAGTTACGAACTTTCTTCACGTTTGAAAAGTATATCAAGAAGCCAAATTAATCTATTTTTTTAACACCATGCACAACAGGAATTCCGGTGGTTGTTGAGTGCTCTTCACTACGGGCCTCGAACAGACTAAATGATAACTAAGCGTACTTTTGGCTTGATTGATCTCGGCATGTTTCTTCTAAACCGTAATCGGACGATGGAGATTTGGAGATTTGTTTCACCGCAAAAGGGAATTAGTATTTGGAACCGAAGCAACCAGACGATTAAGTCGGTTCACTGCGAGACAATAGGGGAAAGGCACGAACAAACAAGCTGCTGCAACATCGATCCCTTTGATTCACAAGAGAACAAGTAGTTGTTTTAAAATGTTGCCTCATAAACGTCATACAGTATGATTCCTTTTCAAAAAAATTAATGAAAAAGTTCATCGCTTTGGATTCTCTGCTATGAGCAGCTTTCGGAAAGCCGATAAAATGTTCACTATGGGGTGGTTAGAGTTCTGCAAAAAAGGACTCAATGGATTAAGGTCGTGTAGGTATTCAACCGATATAAGTTACCGTAACTGGTTTCCTGGGAGCCAACATATTTGCAGTATCAAACTGCCAACTGCCACTGAAATACGATGATAAGTAGCTTTGCTTCCGTTCAGCAAAATAACATAATAACCAATCCTAACGGTGCTTTAAGCAAATCGCTATTACAAGACCCAGATCATAGTTTTCCAGTAAAAAAGAACTACAGTGGCCAAAGGTTGTTTTCATTAGGTTCGATCTCACGACATTCATGATCTTGAGACTATAAAGTGGACAACGAATAGTCAGTGTGATTTATTCTCAACTTTTGAGAGCTCTTCCGAAGATTTCGTTTAAAAGAAGACCAGCGATCCAGGAGTCGCATATAAAATAGTATTGTTTCACATTTTACTGCTTCAACGGTACACTTATGTCAATGGCCAACGGATCATATCCTCTCCTGCCCTTTAATTATATGGAATTTTCTTTGTCTGAGTTTACCATTTTATCTCATGTGACAAATATCAGAAAGAGGGCACAAGTTGGTTTGCATGAGTACCAGCAACGGTAAAACACCATCCGTTGTACTGGTTTCAAAGTTGCGGACAACGAACATCCAACAAACGAAATAGCATTCGCAAGGGGATGACTGTTCCTCACAGCGTCACCTTGCAACTACGAAGGCGAAAGTAATTCACCATTTCGTTTGGTCAAACGGATCTCTATTTGTATTCATTCATTCATTCATTCATTCATTTTATCTACTCCGACGAAAGACTGATCGAGACAGTTTTCATGTGAGACCGTCTGGCAGGCAGACAAGCAGACGAGAGGAGATCGGACGCTTCCCTTAAATCGTTTTCTTGGATCATTGTTTAAGCTGAATGAGGTTAACAACAAAATGTGTCTGGGTTACGCGGTTCAACACAAAGTTTGGTTGCCTTTCTCATCCTGTTATTTTGCGTAATTCTATCAGACTGCCTTTTAAAAAGATGATACGCTTTGTTCTCGCATCTGGGTTTTGCTCACACATATGAACCGGAAATTTTCCATTCGTTTGTAAATCCAGATGGCTCCGTTCATGGTTGGAGTTATTCTCGATTTGATCCTTCAACCGGAAAGCATAATCGTATTTTGCTACCTGTCTCCGTTCGGTGAAGTATAAATTTGAACACTCATACACAGATTCATTTACATTGAAAGCAAGATAACTGAATTAAACCGGTTCGGTTGCGATGACTAAACTCGAACTATTGTTGAATATTGAATTTTATCTCCTCAAGCGGCAAACTTAGAAAATGAAATCGAAATGATAAATTGTTCACAAGTTCTCTGGCAATCAACTGTGCAAAAGAATACTGCCCATTTTCGGATCATTTGTATAACGTTTGACAAAACACTGTGCCTGATCTATTCCATTTATCACCCACCTCACTGAGGATATGATTCAGGTTTGAACTCTCTGACCCCGAAAGCAATGATACTTTCGCACAATGTGGAATTTAACAGCGCAGAGCTAACGCACACGACCTAGAAAAGAGAAATCTGAATGAATGGACCATTGGATGGTATGTAAGTGAGTGCGGAATTGCGTATTTTGCAGAATTTTAAAGGAACAACAAAAGTACAGTGAAGTGTATCAGTGCACAAGTCAGTCAAGCATATCACAAGCTAATTGGAACGACTCTGTTGTTTTGTTCTTGTACGACTACAATCTTGGTGTTGGCCAGCACTGGTGCCTCTTTTAACCGATTCAATGTTTAGGGGACTGAATAATGAAAACTATTTTCGTCCGATAACACATACTGGTCAAGGTTAAAGACGAGGAGGATGAATGTGACATCTGTTTTCAATTCAAAAAGACACGACTATTCTATGGTCACACATAGCTGAACATGGTACCAACCGAAAATCACTAAGTTTGGTCAATAGAATGGGCATTAGGAATGCCTTTCGGGTTAGCGCATCCGATATGTTGCACACTCTCGGAGCTGTTATGTGCAAACTTGGAGAGATGTCAGAAATGTCATCGTGCCATATGGACTATAAAATATCATGCTGAATTCTGAGTTGGCTTTTATTCAGCAAATAATATAACCTTTGGATAACATGACTACCCTTCACAGTTTTTCGATTGCATTTCATATTGACAGAACTTTCTTCTCTGTGGAATAATAGGGTTTTTAATTCACATCACTTAATGCCTACGGAACCAATTCAAATACATCAAGCGACTCCTCCAAAGTCCCGGGGCTTAAGTGCGTTTCTAAGTAGAACTTAG
>UZAN01044723.1:21758-35082 GCA_900618425.1 Echinostoma caproni
GCAGGAATTAATGTGTGGTACCTACAACAGAATTCATCACTATTATCAAACAGCAGTAACGAACCAACCGCCGATCGATTTATTATTTCCTTGGTAAACATATTTATTTAATATAAACGGAAATACTCACCCAAATGAGGAAACCATTTCTTCCTATATTGATGTTAGACCATATGATTAATTTTGGCAAATGGCTAAGAAAGAACGTGCTATCGTTCTGAATGAATAATTGCATGCATGATACTAGCGAATGTTGATAGATGAGCAGTGAATCTAAATAATTTGAATAAAATATGGATAGCCGCAACTCAAACCAATGCTGAATAAGATAACCAGGTAATATTGAAATGGTTTCACTCGAGAGCCACCGCTCGATCTACATTTATGTGCAATATATTTGTATATAACACGCCTAACTGTTTGCAATTAATCACTTGTGGATAAACCAAAACCGTTCACGTGTTCATAAAGATATCATTAGGCAGTTGAATTACACATAATTGGCACTCTTTTTAAAGGCCGTGACATTAATTTCATCTCAATGAAACGAGGAGTGGCAGGGTGGAGTCCAACAGGATGAGATTGTCACAGAACACCCCATGTTAGTTTAGTTCCACATCCAACTTGAAAAATAGAAGTCTTTCATTTTACATTCTTCCTCAAACCTTCCCCTACTCTTGGAGTGCGAAAAACCCAATCGATAGTGTTTGGGTGTTTATTGTGGGCAAATCTCACAAACCATGTGTTTGTTCTGGGACATTCTGATCAATTAAACACGTATCGGCCTGGGGGGGTTGATTGTGTTTTGAGTGTTTAGATCACTCTGTGACCCCCACTGATTAGTTATTATTCTGTACTCAACTTGGTTCCTTGATTATCTCTCCTGTTTGCTTCTTAACTACTTTTCCTTAAAAAGCAATAAATACAGTGCTGGAGCTCAACACTAAACATTTGGAAGAAATTCATCTCATCCATTAATAGAAAATGCTCGACGTATTCATAATAACCCTTCTTCTCCAGTTTCATCCACTGCTGGCATGACATGTGTATTTATACTGCTCTATCGTTGAACTCAGTAAACCCGTAAATTAAGTTTCATTACTTAATCCACTCAAACTTGACTTTTTCTTCTCTGCATTTGATTATCCGACGGCTACTTAAAAACTGTTGCTTAAACTAGGTCTTCAATTATGAAAATGTTTCCATGGTTTTATTGTTATTTTGCGTTCATCTGACACAAATAAATTCTCCCGTATAGATAGTTTTCTCGCGTAACTCAGATCTACCACCAGGATCCGCCTCCGGAATCAAATTCATTTTCAAAGCTGACGTGCACGAAATTATTGCGGAGCACCCCGATTATTCTATGGTGTAAACGAATCCAATTGTCCCCCTATCCCCTGCCAAAGTCCACATCTCAATGTATTCGTTAGTCAAGCATTGTTGAAGACTGTTAACAGCGAGGAAGTAACTGGACAGGGATTCTTTCATCCAATGCTATGCAGATGTTACCCACATATTAAGTTTGTACGAGAACTGGCATTGAGTCATGAAATGAAATCCTCTACAATATTCTGAAAAATCCAAAACATTCCTGCTACATCGTAAATCCCTTCCCAAACTGAGGAACATTATTCCTCCTTTCGTAATTAGCTTTCTCTTTTTCGAGTCGTCAATTGCAAGTGCATTTTTGTGCAAAACACGGGTATACTAGTTTCCAGATTTATGCAATATTACAGTAATTCATTTTTGCATATTTTATCACCGACGAAGTTAACATCTTCAGTGCTTGTGGAGTGTCACTGACGATGTTACCTAGGCTGGTGAAGAAACGCTTGCAAACAAATCGCCAAGCTCAGTGAACACGTGAAAGTGAACTCAGCTCACTCGACCTACAGGGAACAATTTTCAACATTGTAGTGCATAACAATACAATGTGCAACTTTAGTGGCCATTGCGATGCAAGAGAATCATTGAGCAGAACTTCGTCGTTTGGTGACAATTTCTCTTGGAGCAGAAAGGCCTATATCATGTCAACGTCAGGCGAAGCCCGTAGTAATCACGAACTGCGGTTATACACATATATACATATATATGTAAATATGTATTCATTTACTGGAGTGCATAGTTATTTGTCTGTTTCTAATGCATTGTCATACCCGCAATCAAGTCAAATGCAAATATTTAGGGAAATCGACTTATTCTGTTTTACGGCCAGTTTCCTTTTGACTACATGCTTTGTACGGGATGATCTAACTCGCTATACACAGAAAATAAATCTGAGTTGAAGATCTTCGAAAACTTTACCACACTATGCTGGGCGATGAATTCCCACGTGTTAATTTTTAAACAGGGATGAAGGTAAAATTAAATAAGGCTAAATAGAAATATTCGTCAGATTTGCAAATGTGAAATTCACAGTTCACGGCATTGTTCGAAGTATTTGTTATTTTGTACTTATCGATGTGCCGGAACCACGCATAACAAAATTTACACCAGTTGCTTTGCCGAACCACATGCAGCGTATTTACCCTGAACAAACATTTGCGCTTCAGTGCGTTTAAAATTGTGCGCTGAACATCGTGAAGCACTCGCTCCACCCCCTCACCATCAGGTTGCCAATGCCACTATAGTCCATTTCGTCATCTACTTCCGCTGCATGCCACAATCCGCCGCCCCCGGCACCAAGCGACACGATTTGCATTACGCCGAGTAAACTTTAGTATAGTAACTGTGGTGTCCGTAGTGGTACACTCAGGACTTTTTGGGTGCATTATGCTCTCGGATAAAGTAAACAGATATTTTCTAGAAAACAACCGTCAGACTAGACAAGTGGGTGAACTGATGAATAAAAGAATGGATAGATCCGAGTTGTCTGAGTACCACGCTCTCCAAGAACAACAACAACAACAAGTATATTCGAAAGGAAAGTAATCCCCGATTGCCTCTACTAAAAATATTTGTGATTCACTAGCACCTTTTTTCGGAAATTTGAAACCAATTTCAGTTGATTGGGAAAAACAACTATCCCTGAATGAATAATATTCCTTGTCAGACTGCATATTTCCAATAAAAATGCTGACCCATTTATTGTACTGTCAAAATGCATCAGTCCCAGTTTGGGGTGTGAAAATCAACCTCGATAAGCTTGGGACGACAATCAGTGAAAATATCTCAATCATCGTAGCACAGTTTTACGACCACTGGACCCCTCATTTTACATCCCTCTGCTACCGTTTTACGTGATTATTGCATTTGATTTTCGGGAGCTTGCTCGGTTGACACGCTTCTGGAGAGCTATTTGAGTTCATCACACATTCCTGTAACATCATTATGGGTATTTTCGAATGAACAATTCTAAGTTAAATGATGCCCCCTTCCTTTGTCGATAATATCTCACAGTATTCAAGGTCACCGCAGATCACCTTGGATTTCTTCCGAAGGGACAACGAGGGATACCTGGGTACTTTATTCATTCTTGAAGCCCCGTGCATTTTTGACTGTCTGGCAATGATTTTGGAATAATGTTCCGGAAACAAAAGGCGAAGAAATTTAAGAGTCTTGAATTCCATCAGCTTTCTAGTTTTTATAACACTTCCCTTATCAATCTGAAAAACAAGCTATTAGTCCAAATACCTTTCATGCTGAAGTCTACAAACGCCTGTCCCGTAAATTGCACCTGTTAATGCCATTACCATAGATGTTATTCAGTTTTCCTCTCAACAACCGCCTGATAGAGGGAAGTGGAGTTTGTCTTGCTGCACTCATTATTTCGCTGGTGTTTTAACGGAAGTCGATTTGGATCCGCATCCACTTGGATTGGTTACCGATGGAGAACAAATTTTGTTCATTGCAGAGATGTGATCACTTATGTGATCTACTTACTGAAAGACATGTTTCTGTGTGTTATTATTAATATTCAAATTATTATTATTATTATCATAGTGGTGTTGGCCGAATGCTTGTATTTAAACAGGCGATATATGAATAGGTATGTACTAAAAGACATTGAACCCCAGTTTCAGTAATGTCTACCCTGACGATTCCTGCAGCGGTCGCAATAATCAAAACAATTTATATTAGTTTCAGTATAACTATCTATCTACCATTCTTCCAAATTAACTATCAATCACTCAATCTATATGTATACCTATCTTTTTTTCTACCTATCCGTTTTTCGGTAATCCCACGTAGATAGGGATAGCGTCCTGTAGACACTAGTGTACTTTGCTCTTGCACGTAGTCACGCAGGTACTTTACTTGAACAACGTAAACCATTCTTATTCTGATTTACTCAGTGATCATAAAAATATTTGATTTGGTAAAACATCAAAGCTTATTTTTGAAAGCATTTCAAGTTTTGCATCCATTTAGGTTATATGGAGCAGATCGTTGTATTTTCTAACAGCTGGGCTTAATCTAATATTCCCCTTAACGTGCTCTATCTACTTCCGGATTTCTCAAAGGCTGAATTGTCGTTTATCGGCAAAAGCGTATCTGTAAGTGTCCGTTAGAGATACACTATGTGTCGTGAATCGGTATTCTTCGATGTGATCACGATTAAGACGGAGCATTAGAAACCTGCAATTCTGTACTTAGCTTCTTTATTTTCCCGGTATGTTGAACAAATATACATGGAATTATACGGTACTGTGCACATACCCTCTTGTCATTTCCTTCCGTTCTCTGCCTGCCACAGAGTCACCCGAGAATTTAAACCGTTTCCAGTTCCGACGGGGTAGGTGTTGACCTAGAACTTTCATACAAAATTCTTAAAGGTTCCCAAGGATGACATTCCACTTAATTACCCTGTTACTGTGATTTTAATCAGAGGCTTGCTGAATGGTCGAGGCTGTCACTGGATACGAGTACATGTGGCATATCTTTGATCGAAAATGGGGGAAGAATTATTCGAAAACGGTTTTCCAATGTTTCTTCACAACACATAGAAACCGGATTAAAAATGCTTGAGGAAAAACTAACAACTGAGGAAACCGCGGCTTTTGGTATTTATTATTTCATTTATTTTCACAGAAGTCTGAATCCAGACTTTGTGTCAAACAAATCATGGTACAACAAACGTTCCATGATTTGCATGTGGGCGAAATACTGCCAGGTTACCCAGGCCTACGCAGATGAATTTCCTTGAGGATTCCACAACCGGAGCCTTTGGCTAGCCAACAACAAAGCTGCGGGGCGGTGTATTAAAACCGCAATCCATTGGGGTCCGGTGGCTACTTCATCGGATCACACGCCCTTTTGTAGGGATCAAACGTCCAAGGTGCCCAATGCACCTCGATGCCCAATCGAGCCCATGACCACTACTAAAACGAGGATAGTGTGTGTGGTTCGTACGCCTCCTCATGGTTGGTTTGGAATCAAGGTTTTCGGCGAACTCCTCTAGGTAAACTCTCAGTGGTCCACCAATCCGGTTATAGTCCCGGATGTCGGCTTTTCGTCCTCTGACTTTGCTCGGAAACACTTTCGCAACGAGAAGGCAGTAAGTAGGGCTTCCTCAGCATAGGCTTTTTGAGACGCTTGGTCGTATGGGAGCATTTTGCGAGGTGCAAAGGAGGGATGACCCACCCGAAACCATACTGAGGCTTTCGGAATGATAAAAACCATGGTAGTGGGAGCAAAGTAACCTGGTATAAGAATTGCGAGTAAGATGATTATAGAGAGCGGCTTTCACATTCCTTTGTAAAAGCCTCTGCTTTTCTTGAACCATCTCATTTTATTTCAAATCACACAACTGTTGTATTCATACTCCATGTACGGTTTTGGTGATTGCAAGCACTTGACAGGTTTTCACAGAATTTCTTCAGATTCATGTCTTATAACCTGCTGGGTTCTGTTTGACCGCAGCTATTGCACACACATCCAAAAGTAGCTTCAAAATAAATTCCCGCATTTTCATCGATGGAAATATTTTCGACCAGAAAGCTTTCAAATACCAAACTTCTTATGGTAGTGCAAACCTGCCATCGCCTTTCACCAATTTCAACTCCTCAAAATTCCGAGATTAGGATGTTTCTGTTACAAATTTTGCTTTGAAAACTCTTCTCTGGCATTGTTAGCACACCTATTATGTTAAGCCCTCAATCCACTTTCAATGAGTTGAGGGTAGCCTAATAATGTCTAGTTTGAACTGCTTTACAGTAATGGCTTTATTTTAGTGTATGAATAGATATAAGAAGCCTAGCTGTGAAATTGCCTTCTATCGATCATTTTATCGCATATCCTAAGGTCTTTGTATTCCAAATGTTCTAATTTGATGAGGAATAAAGAGAGATAAGATAAGCAGTGGTCGTGGGAAAATACAGGCTGGTAAAAATGTTTTTCGGTAGGTAATTCTCCTGCTATAATAATAATAATAATATAATATAAACAATTTAAAGCACATTGAGTATTTCAGAACGGACAGTACAACTAATTGATGTAAGTATAATGCTATCCAATCCCTTAATTATCGTCCGTCGGTTTACCTTTTAGTCTTCCGGGGGAGGGTAATTTGTTTATCACTGAGCAACCATGTTAGGCGATTGTGTGCCGAGGTTAGGCGTTAGTGTATCTAATCCAGACTTTTCATTTCATCATATTTATTTAATGAGGTTAGTTTGAACAGCCTTCGACCATAGCATGATTTGAATAAACGTGAACTAATATTCCAGCTTCTAGTTAATTCCAGGGATTAAAATTTGTTTATTCCCAATATTACACAACCTAGAAAGTCGGTTTCCGATATTTACTCGATGTTTAAATGGGTAGTAGGCTTGCGGTCTGCGTCTGCGCTCTCGACCTTATCTTTAACCAGGTTGAATCTAAGGTGAATGGCGCTAGGCCTTCAGACAACAAGTTGCGGCTTAGAGAACGGTTTTTCCACAATGATATCAAACATGGAAATTAATGGTACACCACCGTCTTTAAACAGCAACTGAACAGATCTAGAAATTAGGGTAACCTCTATAGCTTCCAGGAAAGGTAAAGGAAACTGGGAAGTACTTCGGGGGAATCATATGCAGTCATAAATTTAGGTATCGATAAATCAAAGACAGAAAGTCATGCAAAATAAATTTATGAAAGGATAATTTACGAACCTACAGTGAACATGATCAACATCATGGGAATATGACTAATCACGGAAAAGGGTCATACTAAGTTAGCTTTTCAGTAGTATTTTGGGGAATGGAGTCACCAAAAGTGATACGGTTAGTTTGTTGTTGTAACAATGAGATAATTGGTGTGGTATTTCAGACTCGAAATAGCGTGAAAGCATTTGAAAAGATTTGAGTTGTGCGAACAACATGTGAAAAGCTGGGTATATTTGTCAAACAGTTTGGAAGATTACGGAAATAGGTGTAATTCCGGTTAGAAATCCCAATCACGTCGTTAGCAGGTTCACAGAGAAGAAACTAGTGGGGGATCAAAGAGCAAAAGGAAACAGAATGATACATTAAAACGAACAGGAGATAACTGATAGCGATTGAGTGTCTAGAACGGAGGGAAAGAAGTTGCGTCCCCATCGAGAAACCATCACGCATTACTTCGTTTGTCATAAAGCACAGGGAATCAAGAGGCACATTATAATCCGTAGATTCAAACATCCTGCGTAATCAAATAATCGTTAACCTTACAGTACTCAGTCTGTTTTTGAAAGCATCAACATTGAATTGTGTGATATCCGGAATATTACCATGAACTGAAATAATATGGATTGTTATGGAAAGCGACGATAGTGAACAGACCCAAACGGGAAAGACATACACGGGCAGTGGTGCCATGATGTACAGTTCGGTTTAACCGCGCAATTTGTACTGGTCAACGGTTTACAGCCGCCAAACTCATAGACGCACATATCTGAAAGAGACTGTACCATTCTTCCCGCCAAATTCCACAAACTTCATTGCCAGTTTTCGTATCTATGTAGGAAGTTCACGTGACTTTGGAGGCTTGGTCACTTTTGTTATATCGGGCAAAATTTTGCATGAGAAGCAAAAACGTACAACCCAAACACTAATAGCTATTATATCAAACAGTTATATCTAATATATATTACAGGCATTCAGATATTTTCTCTGAGAGCCTTCTACGTGCGATAGCTGGGGATTATGTCGACAATCATGAGGATGAGAGTAAAAGATCTATGCTTGAGGTGATTCCATTCAGGATAACTCATTGTTGTGTCGGAAGAATGTTACTTCACAGAGCCTTGGTAGGGGTCTAGCATTCAGATAACGAGTTGAAAAACGCAAACGGGTTGTATTTTTTGGTAGAACTCTAAAGTGTTTTGTTGTGTAGGAATTAAATTTGCAACATATATCAAACAGATTAGACTAAACTAAGTGGGTGAAACCAATCGAGGAATAAGATTTAATGACAATGCTGATAAACAACCATACACCTGAAAACTATTTCTCGTGGTTGGAGTATCCACTGCAATGTTAGTGTTCACAGAACTGCGGGTGGTTCACAAGTCCCAGGTTTGGCATTAGGCTTCGTGGTCGAAACCAGAATGCATTGTATAAAAAAGGAAATACCTCGGGGAATGTGAATGAATATCATGGTAGTTGGTCTGTGTGCTCAAAATACGGACCCATGGCACTCAAAGATAATTAAGAGGCGGGATCTTGGGTAGCTACAGAGCTTTTCCTCTGAATTCAACAAGAATAAGGACTGAATCCCCTGTTCATACCGAAGTTCAATCCCTTAGATCACACAAAAACTACGGATTGATGTTGAGTGTGTCGTTCATTTCATTCTTTCACTGACTTCTCTGAAATAAGGAGCCAAAATGTCCTCGTGTGCCTGATATCGTGACCTGTGTATACATGAGTTTGGCGCGCGAGAAAGCAAAACGGACCATCATCGACATCATCTTTGTGCCGTTCTACCGGTCAAACCAGGTTGCACTGTACTAGGTACCTATTGGCAGTCCATGTCCAAAGTTTCTTCAAGAATTTGTCCATGATTTATCCAACTTCTTCCAACACATAAGGAAGTATAACTCCAGGATTCTTATATTTTATACAATAAAAGAAGAGATGAACCTTCTCAAGTGATTTGTTCATGAGCTTGACATGGAGCTGACGAGTTTAATGCTTCCGTTCTCTTTTAATCATATCATGGACTGTTCCATCAAGATACCAATACAAAAGAGATAAGTCCTAATTGCGAGCTAAGCCGCAACCGGTATAATATGCTGTACATGTGTGTAATCATGTTATTAAATCGACAATGCTTTTCACCAGCTCAAGTCTAACGATCATTACTGTTTCAGTCAGCTGCTAGCAATAAAGAGAGTTGATCAAAGAACTATCAGAAACAAGGTCGAAAATGGAAGAAATTTATTTTGGATATACCGCTTTAGGTAAAATTTAGATCATTGGAATTATCAACAGTTGATCTATGACCTAATCTTGTTCCGGATGAATGCGTGCTTGTCAACGACGCCGGGGTGGGGGTATGATAGTGATGAAGACAAGCGGTCAGAAATTTGCGTAGATTTTTTGCTATGAGATGGATCTCAATCGGGAATGAATAGGTGAACAGATGGAATGGTGAGCACGAAGTCAGTAAAGGAGAGGGAAAAGACAGAAGAAAAGGATTAAATGATACCTGTTAATCAATAACTCCATGTGATTGAGTTTACTTGCCTAAACGACTCTGAACTGATGGTCCTTATTGCACCGGCTTATGTAGTTGTTGAAAACTTCTCACTTGCTTCCTTAGTAAGATTCTTACGCGTTGTGAAAAAATAGTGCTTGCGGCATCAGCTTCACTCTATTGCACAATTCTGTTCTGTTCAAGAACCACTGCAGCAAATGCAAACTGAAACGGTTTTATAAAAAGCAGATCGAATTCTGAGTTTGGTTTTCGTTTAGCAAAACTGCGATAGAAAACACATTTCTGTTATAGAACTCCACTCGATCGTTGTAAATCCCACACCAGTTTACTTAACTACCTCGTTCATCACTTCGAAATCCTCAAGTATAATGAGATGCAGGCAAACGCGAGAATTTAGTGAGTGATACTTAACTGACCTTCAATTTCACTACCCTATATTTTCACCTGGGAAGAAGCCAGTATTTTCCGTATCCTCATTCTTCCAGTTTCAGAATGCAGAAAAAAGAGCAGCAACTTATGGCTAATTGTGAATCTCGGAGTCTAACCATTTGAGTATCAAAAGGATGAGACAATCTAAGATCTATGGTTCTCTAATGCATAAATCACTAGGTACAAATCGACACAACTCCTGCTCTCCCTTTTATCCTTATATGAAAAGCAGAACGATTTGCAAACTAAACTCCTTAAAATAACAAATGTGCATTTTACGGTTCAAAAAGTACAATAAAGTGTGTGCTGAATAACCCCTAACTGAAATGATTTTGCTCAACCGGTATGTACTCAATTGATAGTCGATTGCCATCAATAGAAACGTCTCAACTGTTTGATTTATATGTGTAACTAGTAACTAGTGAAGTTCTCTTGGGAGCAACAATAAAGCAAGGTCTGTGCTATATTGAAACTGCACGATCATGAGGTTTTGTTACGGTATAGAGGGTGAATTTAGTGCGCTGACAGGAGTAAACTGGTTTGAAACACCAAACGAAATGAAACCAGCATTCTAATTCAAATCTCGATTATGGGTAGTTTACCAGCGTAGGCTTAATAAATCCCATACCATCTCTACATATCGGATTCGGTTGTTAGTACAGTTAAATAACAAATTACAGCGTTTAATCACGGATGCGGAACTGTTAGGTGTTTAAATGCTTCATCGATCCGTGAACTGAATGAATCGACCGTTGGAGCACAAACAACTTGAGATGGAAGAGGGCTCCAGGAGTTGATTACTCTAAGATTGGAACAGTGACGCCTACAGTGTAACCGAATCTTTTGGAGGAAACGTTAAGTGGACGTCTCATGAGGTGGCTATTCGTGGATAGTGTTAGTAGAGGACTACAGATAGGATGGTAAGACCCATTTAGTAGTTGATATACGAGGATCTTGTCAACCCGTATACGGCGGAATTGACCTGAATCTATAACGAGGATATACAGCTATTTAACGCAGATCTTTGATTGTAACCCCTCGTCCATTATAGTGTTTCTTCTCTTAGTAATGGACTCCAAAGTTAGATAACATACTCGGTGTGTGGTCCAAGGTATACTGAAGGCCAAAGGATAAGCAGTCCGGTTCAAACGATCCAAAAACACGTTTGAGTAATCCCACGCAGTTTGTGGAACATCCTACATCTCATGAGAACAAGAAGAAGTATCCTGATCACAGGATATGTCGAATTCAACTAGTTCGTGGCTAAATCATCAGCTGTTTGCATAGATTCCGATAACGTTTGCTTATAAGAGTGACGGGTTTGGGGACAGGCAACCACACATGGGGAAGAGGAATCAATCAATACGAAGGCCAAAGGTCACTAGTATCAACCGGATTGGGCATAGGGGCAGGGAGCGGAATTAGTGAAAGGTCAAAGGGGGAGAGAGGGAGGAGGACAGTGACACACCGACCAGCGGGGGCAGCGCGAGGCTAGCCACAAATTGGGTCTGTTTACATAAATCAGGCTAGTGACGTCGAATGGCAGCCGCCTCAGCGAACTGTAGGAGACGGCTACCTTTCTGGCGGATCAAGACAGGAAAGGCGTCCCTATGTTTGTCACATTCTTTGCATTCCAGTATATGTCTGGCAATTGAACTAGACGGAAGCTTGGGGCCGTTTGACGCCAAATTTTGTGATGCATGCTGTTATCCCGGTGGGAAATCGTCTCCCAGTTCTTCAGTACTTGCTATCGCAAGTACATTGAAATAGGTAAACACAGGAGGAGGTAACTGAAGAGTCGGGTTTGTCTAGATTGGATTCAATGAGCATTCGCTCCGTGTCGTGTAGCATTATATGGGAGGCAGCGTAATACGTTCTCTCAATCGCTCGTTTCAACCTGCGCTGCATCCGCCTACCATTTTGATCACCTTGAAACAGTATGGGTAAAAAATTTCTGTTTTGAGGCGGTGTCACTTTCTTCTAGTTTGCTCAGCGGTGCTCCATACTTTGAAATAAACTTTTTAGGGTATCCATTTTTGTGCAGTGCCGTGGATATGCTGCGAATATCAAACCCTAACCTTTGACTGAAACAGATCATTCTGGTTCTAGAGAATAAACTGTGCACGAACGACTTTTTGTATTGTATTGAAAAAAACATCTACAGTTAAGATACTGTCCTGCTGGCTTGTGAAATATGGATCTCCTCTCTCCCCCACCCTGCAGCGATTCCGCTCCCTGTCCCTATGCCCAATCCGGTTCATACTAGTGACCTTCGCATTGATTAATTTCTCTTCACCGTGTGTGTTCGCCTGTCGCCAAATCCGTCGTTCTTTTAAGCAAACGTTATCCGAATGTATTTACACAGCTGATGAGATTACCACATCCTGTGATCCGGATGCTTCATCTTGCTCTCATGAAAATGTTAAACGAGACTGGTTGCACGAAGTATCCTGATAGTCAAATTTCTACCATACAACACACAAATGGGGAAAGTCAGGCAGTGGTGGTGGTGGGATTTGAACACACGTCCTCCGGGGTGATAATTTAGTGACTTTACCACCGGGCCACCACTGCCCACCATTACTGATGTCAGGACATAAAGACACATCATCTTCTTCCATATAGAGAAGGCCTTACCGTATCGGTGTCAGCATGTCTAGTTATACATTCTGTAGTCAACTGATGGTGATTGTAATAAATTATATTGTTCTCTCAATTGGACATATCTGTTTTCCAATGCTTATTTTATGGTTGGAAAGGAGGCTGTGGATGCACTCTTTTATTCTGATGCCATGGAAACAGTTCTGTACGAATGCAGGGTTGTGTGCAGGAGATGTCCCTGTGGAGTCTGAGTTCCACGTATTTTGTTAAAATTTAATTTGTAATGCCGTGGATTTTCGGTTGAAGAGAAGATATCCGAATATTACTCTTTAGTGAAAATACAGTCCTATGTGATGTATAATTGATTAAATGAGGGAATAGACTGCGATCGTCATCACAATAAAATAACTTGAAACCGTTCAATAAAGCTTAAGCATCAGAACTCTCGGTACGTGTATGACACTATTGCGAGGTATACCACCACTTGACCAAAGACAGTTGTTGAATACGAAGCTGTTAAGACAGAAACATATATGTATTTGTATATTGATACTGGATACCAAAAAGCTTATCATACCCAAGGGAAAATGCTTTTCTTTGTGAAGCTATCTTTTCCAAAATCCTGGATTACTGTCGGAAACGCTTTTCAACTGTCATACATTTATCAAAA
>UZAN01044724.1:0-15169 GCA_900618425.1 Echinostoma caproni
TATAATGACTGCCAAGTTCAGTCAAAACCGTTCACCAATACCACACGGGGTGACGGTTGCAGTATGGAGTTCCATAAGGAATGACCGGTTTGAAACGGCGAGCCGGTTCAGAAGAGGAATGAATTCAGAAACGCTGTGAGTCGCAATTGACAGTCCTAATGATCCATTTATTTGCCGTCAGCCGATAAATCTTCCTGACTACTCGTCACTCCACATTTGGAACGTGGAACCGTTCTCAATTTCTGATGTGCTAAAACTATCGAGTGATAGTAGTTGTTGTTATACCACAGGCCCATGTAGTTTACTTGTGGCATTTTTAAAATGTACGGTTATTTTCCCAACTGGGGCAGTCACCTCGATTTTAAATTAATCGCTTCGAATGGCCCATATTCCAGGCTATACTGTAGGACTCTCACAGTCATACCGATCCCATAAGTGTCCAAATCTTCTGCGTTTTCCAAACGTTTTTTGTTCCATATCCTTGGCATATACCCTAAGTTTGACGGCAACAGACGTCGTTAAATGCCTTCATCAGTCTATGAACATTCTCAGAGACTCGTTACAGTTTTCAAACAAGCCCAACGGGGACCGACCTTGAATGGAATTCTTACTCTGATTTATATTTTCACTCAGTCTCTGAGTGGCTCTTGCAACCACTTCGAAGTGGTTCCCTTGGCGATTTTTTTAGCTTTCGACCGCATTACTCGGTCAACGCTATTCCAAAACTGGAATCTTTTGAATGCCTCAATCATTTTCTGATTTAATTATTTACTTTACTGATGGAGAGAGAGAACAAAGCACTAGACCTGGAGAGAGTGCATCTAAACCCTTAGTTAACAATTTCGGAGTGTTCCGCAGAGCTGTGCTGTCTGCATACTTATTTTCCACATACAATCGATGTAGCGTTCGTGTTTGGAATATGCTGATGATGTGGTATTCTATCCCAACCCCCACCCCCAACCCAGAATTCCCAAACCCAGTCGGAGCTGCGTTTTTTTGGTACCTCTTTATCTTGAGTCCCTTCAGTGATGAATAAAAATCCGTTAAAGTTAACTGTTCCAGATATATTAGTGTCACTATAGACGGAAATGTTCTCTGGTTGCTTCACGTTCACGGTTGCATTGCCCAACATTTTTAATAAGAAAACTTAGACAGTTTTACTCTTCCAAACCAGTTATTTCTACTTTTGTATACCAGGAAGTCATCTTCATCTTACTTTGTTATTCTTCGGTTATCTGTGTTCACTTATTTGAATAAGATTCGAGATTCTTACACCGCAGTCCAACGGTTGTTAGTCGCGTTACCTCAATTTCCGTAAACTGGTTTTAGCGTGGAACTTTCAAATCACCACACAAATTCATGTGCTAATTTCGTGACAAGAATTCTCGCAGGCGCTGGTCAACCACAGTACCCAGAATCAACACGCTCTCGTTCAAATCTGCCCATCCGCTCTGAATTCCGACACATTCCATCCCGTATAAACATGTCCCGAATCGCACCCATGACCGACCTATCTTGCATGTATGCTCACGAACAAGGAGAGGGTAAAAGATGAACTACGCCTTAACTCCGATCATTTCTACGATCTCAATAAAAAAATATTTTTCCGTGAACTGTCTCCAGTGTGACGGTTGGTATATGTAATATTTTTAACTAAACTCTAGGTTTTAGTGTTTGCCAAAGTGACACAGTGAAATGCAATAGAATGAGAGTAAAAGTTTGCCGTGGCAGTCAGTTTACATGCCAATTATGAGAATTTAATACCACAAATATAGCGATGAGCCAAACAACTGAGAACGAAGAGAACTATGAACAGTCATTCCTCGATGGTGGTTTCATGTGGCGATCTGATGGATCCATTCAGTGAAAAGCCTCATAAGAGGAACAGCACTAAAATTCCGTAAATCATTGTCACTAGTCTGTGAGCGTAATTTGATACGCTGTCTTCTATTTAAGGCAAGGTATGTTCACTTCAAGGACACACCAGACACAGAACTACCCCTTGTGTGGTAGACCCTGTCGGGAAGTGGTCATCAGGAAACGCTTACTGATTGAAAATGCTATGAAGAAAAAATTCCTGTCTATAGCTAGAGCAGAGTAAACGAAATAAAGCCGCGAAGAGTCACTAGAATTCAGGATTCGCAGTTAAGATAACTTTCAGTGCTGGCAAACTCTACTGCCTGACCTCGGTATCACCATTCACCCAACGTTGGAAGAACAGTGGGTGTTCTATGTTGAGTGTGCCAATCGTTGTTTGGAGATTCAATTGAATCCGCAGTGACACTTAGGCACGTAGGTATTACAATAAGACAGCTATGCAAATGCATCTGGCGGAGTTATTTCAAGTTAAGTTGTTACACATAGGTGGAGCCTGAGAACCCGATGGATACTGTTTTGACTTGCATCATCACAATACAAATCCAGATTGTTGGAATTAAAAAGCTAATAGGTGAGAGAATCATGAACCGCTAGTTGAACCCGTAATTATTTGCACAAAAGTAGTATTTAGGACAATAAGACTTCGCTGAACGATAATGGATCAAGTAACGCATGAATGAAGTGATAATAACCCAAATCAGTTGGCAAAGATTGTGAAACTCGTTTTGTGTCCGAAACAGAGAAATGGATAGAAACTAGTCCTTCCCCTTTAAAATCATAAAGTGGTCTTGTCTGTTTTCGTGCATTACATCCCTGTCCCTGTATTTTATTCAATAAATGTTTCGAACGATCAGAGAGTGAAATCACCGCAAGCGTATGGGTTATTTAAAATTTGTTCATTTTTCTTTGGAAAAAAACATACGGTAATAATGGTTTTCGTATCCTCCTCGTTTAACTGTTCAAGCGTGCTTTTAAGCTTCATCATAACACAATATAAGCTATGGACGTTTACGTAACCTTCACCGAACAATTATTGGATTGGGCAACATCCATTGCTGTCCAGAGAGACAAACAGTATCCCCATGCTATCCAGACAAGACGAGTTTGGGGGAAAATAACAAATGAAAGTGTCGGTAACATTGGGAACTACTGACCAGATTGCATCCGATTGCGTGTCCTCACTCACCCCTTCACTCCATTCACTCACTCACTCACTCACTCACTCACTCACTCATTCATTCATTCATTCATTCATTCATCCATTCACTCACTCACATGCACAGCTCAGTGTCATGTTTCATAAATCTCCATATCTGTTGTTTGCATATTGATGCAAACGTGACCGAGTATGACTTTGTAGGTTTTACGTTGTATAATGCGGCAAATTGATTCCATTCGTTCGCAACCTGAACGTTCGCAGTGCGTTATATACAGCATTTAAGGAACTGAGTGCTATCACGGTAGAGTTAGTAGGAATGTTGTGATAATTCAGTTACCTCAATCATACAGCTTTGAACAACATTTATACAAAAATAAATATTTATTTATTATGTAATATTTAAGATGACCGTATTACGTACTGACAAGCAGTGTATTTCATGAAATTCAGTATTCTCGGAAAACTCATTTTTGTTTGCACAATCTATAACAAGGATTTCGAACAAAGAAGAAAAACACAAGGAGGAATAAGTGTGTGGGAAGATTCTATTCCATTCGATCGATGGCCATCTGGATATTGGCTATTGATTAGTAGGATTTCGATTATTCTAAGTTTACAATTTGTGCGCCCGAATTAACCATGAATTTAACCAAACTGGGTCAGGTGGTCTACTGCAAACGGCATACAGACCGGAAAATTGAAAAAAACTAATCCTTGGATTGCGTGTATGTATGTTTGCAGCGAGTTAATCTAAAGTAAAAATAGGGCGATCACAATTGTCAAATCCCTTGAAACAACCAAACCGTAATTTACACCTCTTTTCAGAATAACTAGTTTTATTCCCCGAGGACAATATCTGATGACCTTGAATGTTTTCAATATTTTGGCCTATCCAAGAAGATGACAGATGACCCTGTAATAGTTGTAGTACACACGGATTACGAAATGCGAATCACGATTTCAAAATCATGGAAGTCACGTTAGCACTGGATCACACAGGTACTAGCAAGACAGCATCTCACAAAACCGAGACACAAGGAAAAGGCCACAAGAATAGCAGTTCGTTTGTTGAAGGAAATCATGGGGTTCAAATATTATGTGAAAAACAAGTGCATTGGTAATCCAAGCCTTTGCCAATCGCGTGCTTGTATTTCCGGCGTAGAACAGCTTCCGTCTGGGCCGCATGGCTTCTGAATGGTTGTTATAGTTTGTAGTGCAGAAGCTGTGACACGTACGCGCTTTGCTGACGTCACCTGGGAAGCTTGATTCATCGCAGTTGTCCGGAAACTGTAACGTGTTGCTCCGAGGTATTCGTCATTTCGTAGGCTAGGATCACCACAGACCCTCAGTGGTAAGTTCGTGGTAAGTGACACCTGGTCACTACCACCAGTCGCGTTTTCACTCGGTGTGATCAGGTTCTTCGGACGAATGAGGCTGTGGAAGCCCTATTTTGTCCCCGCTAAAAGCACCCTCATTCCATCATATTTATGCAATGTTGGAGGACATATTTCGATCGAAAGTAAACCCCCGTCTAATTGCTGTTGCGGTTTCAGGTTATACACCTTTTCTTTTTTATATTGTAAACATTAGACTACTTTCGTTTGGTGAAAAATGGATCATTAAGGGAAAATAAATGGTTCTCTCAGATTATTGCCAAACATTACAATGAATGTTCAGAAGGTTTTCTCCATTTGTATTACTGAACTGTGTTAGTAGCTGTCTACTGGACGAAACCCTTACAACTAATGGGTGGCATCTACTATACGGATGACGAGACAGGGGCTGCACAACAACAGCCGGCAAATGCAAACCATCGTTTAAATATTTTACATTGGTGATACTAGCACGAAGTTACCTCTGGGGGTCATGTGTTATCGGTCTCGTTGGATAGGGGTAAGTATTTAGTGCATCCGAGATCATGAGATAGTTCTCGAGGAATGCAACTAGTTATTGCGAAAAGAGGTCAAAACCACCATTGGTCAGTTTCAGAGGATGTGTACATGGCGGCCGATCCTACCCCATTTTTCACTAACTTGCCGAAAGCAGAGGAGGAATTTGTTGGATGATTTTGTCCGATTTTTAATTACCTTAACCTTTTCCAGTATACGGCACACGTGTAAAATGTGAACAGAGGCGATATATGAGGCTGATGTGGAAAATCTACCTGTGCATAACAATGATGAAGTTCAGCTTAAATGAGTACAGAGAGGTAGTCAGATAAAACATACGTTTATGCTTTAGCTGGACTACCATTTAAACCACGCACTGTGCAGTTATTTTGTTTAAGCACATTCAGTTTTCCGGTAAAACAAAATTTATTTTACAAATTCAGAGTTGCCAATCGATGCTGTATACATCGGCTTATCGATACCCCTTGCTAATACGTACATGTTGCAAACGGACGTTCGTACGAAAACAGAACGATACGATTCACGAAACGGACAGACGTGTTGTATTGTTACGAACTGCAGAGCAAGAGAGAGAGAGATACGGAAGCCTGAGCAACAGTGCCGGAAAGTGAAAGCAAACACGTGTTGACCAAAGAGATGCTCTTGGTGTGATACAACAATGAGATGCACAGGAGGCAGGCTACATGAAGAATGGGAGTTGATTGGTCACTACAATGAAAAATGTCTGCAAAGTACAGGGCTGCATAGGAAGCATGGTAGTACACTTCATCTTTCCCTCTGTTTATTGAACTGAGCAATTTGTCGGTGAACGGTGGTTCATGCACAACTGACATGATATCTCCACTGCTTCTTCGGAGGCCAAACGACAAGCAGTGAAGATTCTATTTTGGGTATGAATCAACTGGTCACCATTAGTTTTGGCATCTCAGTGAACAGAGAGAAAGAAATACCTTCAAATCAAGCTATGAAAACGAAATTTCAGTAATTTGTCCCCATCATGATGAACTAACCTTGACACAGATTACTTTTTAGCTCAATCAACTCTTGAACTGGCTATATCCATTCTGATTCGAAGATACTATTTGACATTCGCGGGAAGTTATCCAGTACCTGTACATCTCGAGCTATGTTCGGCGCATATAGACGAGGGTGTATTAAATATTGAACGAACTTACATACGTTTTTCCATTTTCAACATTCACTAATCTCTATTTACTGCTATCGCATTCAGGAGGGAGTTCTTAAAGAAAAACAACATTTAGAATGTAACGATATCATTTCATCCCTTTTTCAATGTAAGCGCAGTAATCTTTTCGATGCCCTCATCCCGGTGGTGTTTGTTTTGAAAGTGATATCACTAGTGTACAGCCGGTGGAATAGTTATTTTTCCGACCAAAGGGACTGTGAGTAACTCACAGACTCATATGACCGCTCGGAATCTGTTGAACCAGATAAAAATATTTCTGACATTGTGTTTCACTTCATTTCGAGGGGTCCTGGAAAATGAATTCCATGATGTGGAGGTAACGACTGCGTGGTCTAATTATCATCTAGTATCCACAATAGCAACATAATAATCAGGACCAATGAAATGCACGTGCAAACTGGGTTCTTCCATCGGAAATCCTAAACGGCGCTGTTGTACAGATTTTATCTACCGTTTTGTATAGTGTATCGTTTGTAATCAATCAATCAATCGATTCAAATTCAAAAGGTAACTTAGTTGACCACAAAATTCGATGACATGTTTCTAAGGAAGGAATAATGAAGTCGGCCGAGAAAGTCATACTAATGTGAATTACCCGAGTACTGAGTCAAAAGGCAACTAACAAAGCTGTTTTTAATCTCCGCAACAATAACGAAATCTGATAGCAAAATTAGCTTATAATTTCAAAGACAGATATTAAATCGCTCAGTGAATGGTGGATCGATGGTGGACTGTTTTAACTAACAAGGAAGCGATCATCCATACATGTGCCATGTGATCGGAATGAGACTGTAAGTTCTCGCGTGATGCAAACAACATTCATTGTCGGCATTTGACTAGGTCATTTGACTGTGAACTAACCAATAGGTTATATGTGGTCATTATAATCCTAATAACCTAATTATAGTATGGAACTAATATACGACTAGTCACATCAAAATTCACTTTAATGTGGAAGTATTTATCAAAAAAGTATTCGACGTTTCATGCTTCATTATATTGGAGTATTCCTCCAACAACGGACAATATTAGTTCATGTTTGTGATTCCCTGTCCGGTTCTATCAACGTTATCCACGGTGTTACACAGGGGTCTGTAAGTCTTCCTCGACTTTTCCTCGCATTCATAAATCATCGACCAAATGTGCTCGGGACAAAAACTATGTTGTGTGCAGAACGGCGCTAAAATCTGAATCCCAGTAACAGAATCTGAGGCCTCGTCATTGCTACGCAAGCATTTTTCTCTTAGATCATATTGCTAGTTCAATCACGTGACTCAGATGTTCGTGAAAGGCACTGACTAATACCCTTCCAACCCGTTTTGCCCGTGCACCAGCTTGACCTAGTTTTAGGCCATCGTTGAATTGGTTCATTAAATCGTAGACCCGGTTTTGAGCTGCACGCGGTCTCGGGTGTTGTGGTTTCTTCTGTTGCTGTTACGGGCCCCTAGAAATATGGTGCATAGCGTCGTGGCTGGAATTCGGTCTTAACAGCCATGAATTCAGGAAAAACGTTAACAGCTTATCAATGGTCTGTGGAGGATGACTGGATTCAATATTTCTAAATACAAAGTGCTTTTCATGCACCACAAGAGTAGATTATACTGTTTCCTCGGAAATCAACAGTTGTCACGTACCTCAAGTGAAAACTACGGTAAACGTGTCCAAGAACACTTAATGTGCTCGACCCATTGTGCCAGAGCTTTATCCGCTGCTGTGAAGAGTGTCGACTTGCTTAGGCGTGTCTGTGGTTGAATTGCATCAGTGTTCATCTCGCGTTTGTGATCAGTGTACATTCGACCGTACACAGAGTACCCGATCCAAGCTTGGAGATCATGGTTGTAAGGTGATCGTAAGATACTGGAGTGTCCACAAAAGATCGCCACCAATGTAGTCAAGGGATTAAACTGCCTCATCTATGAGGAGACAGGACGATCATTGGGACTATATTCTGCTCAGTAACGACGAATTCGGGGAGACCCGATTTTGGAGTATCAAATATTGTAGAACCCTAACAATTCATATCGCCCCCTGCTCACGTTGTCACCCCCCCCCCAAAAAAAAAACACGTTAAGGGGCATCGCTTCAAGTTACTGATTCCACAGTATCGACTGGAATGCTGGCGTCAGTCGTTTGCGGTGAGATTGTGCACCACGTGCAACGCCCTTCCATCTCAAGTCGTTTGTGCGTCAACTGTTGAATCTTTCAAGCGAGGACTTGATGGAACCTTGTTATATCTCACATTCTCCACAACTAAAAATGCAAGTTAGTTGAAAACTACATTGTGTTATCTACAGGGACAACATAGTAGATGTTTGTCATTTTGTGTGAGGAACGATTCAATTGGGTAAAAAACCTATGGGGTCAAGAGAAGCAAGTGTCTGTGAGTAAATCCCATTAGAACACTTTGATTTTGACTTTGACCTAGATTGAGCACAGAAAACAACCGTTCGTTTGCTATTATTTAACTTCATTTATGTTACCCAATCTTAAAACTTTAGACGGTTGCGGAATGAACGCTCGGTTCATACTTGAAAGGATATTTATCAATCATGTGTCTAAACAGTCGTTCGGAAAATCACAGTGCCGTATTGATTCAACAGCAGATCCTGTATACGGTTACGTTTTCTATCAGTGTGTACCGAATAAATATCCCAACTATGGTATACTATCCATTGTAATTCACACTTGCCCGAGGTGAGGCTGTGTCGAAAAAATCAAGTTAAGGTCTTCTTTATGATGAGACGTAAACGTCCATGATTTTCTATAGGGTGGATTGCTGCTACGTTGTCTAGGCCATACTAGGTGCATTTTTATGGTGGATTCACTACTTATATCTTTCGAATCGTCGAGGCCTGACCCTTCTGAGCTCGGGGCGGTATGTGAAAATCACAAAGAATTTGGGGCTGGTGTCCAGTTCATCGGATAATACACCCCCGTTGAGCGGGATCAAAAGGTCAAAATGCCTTATCGACTTGGATGCTCAATCGAGCCAGTGACCACTCCCACAATCAGTCGAAGGAAACTCAGCAGAAGTCAACGGTTTCATTTTGTGAAACATGTCTAATTGTGATAAAGCACATGCGGTTGGCAATTTGCGTGCTTCCGATGATCTCAGTATGGTCGAGGCTAGATATCTTTGGATGTGATTAGTTCCTCTTTCTTGTGACCTCACAAAACAGCCCCTGTTAAGGACGTCCTACACACCCCAAAGTTGGTGTCCTATCCACCAATACTTGGGGNGGTAGATAAACGGCGGTTAGTTCACCCAGCGCAGTTGGCAACGAAACCTGAATGCATAACACACAAAAAGGGAGGGGGTCTGAATCACACCCATTTATACTTATTTGTGGGAGTGGATATATATATATATATATATATATAATCTAAGGGACTCTCTTTGTCAGTGTACGAAGGATATATGCAAGGATATATCCGGGCAGTATAGGTCATTAATCGCGGAATCACTCTTGCATTCTGGGTCATGAACTGCGATTTTCGAGCTGTGTTTCTACCGCTTGCTTTTGACCACGGCATAGACGGAATTATTCATATTATCATCAAGTGATTTTGATCAGAACAACAAATCACTTGCTTAGTTGGTATTTGGGCGAGGGTGGTCGATATCACATTGTCACATCGATAGACTAATTGCTGAGTAGAGGCGATCATCAGAACATGTTTTGTTGTGTCTCCGTAAACTGGAGTACAAGTCACTGAAACAAAACAGAATATAATTTCGCATAGTGATGAAAATTTAAAGCGGCAGAAGCATGCCAAAAATGTAGAGATTTTTGATCTGCTAGGAGAATAGAAAATTGCTCTAAAGGCGGTGAAATAAAATGATATTTTAGGGTTTCGTCTGAATGAAACAGTGCCAAATGTTACGTTAACGTGATACTGTTAACCGAATTTAAAAAACCCAAAGAAATGTTTTTTTTTTCATTAGGTAAGGCAGGTTTGGGTTGATGTTTTGTATATGGCACTAAAGATTTAGATGGGTTATGATTAAATGGTCTGTAAGCATATTTATATACCCGATGGATCAGTATCTCCAGAATCCCCAAATAATCACACCCTAACAAAGGACCCATCAGCAACTGGATGTTTGCTACTGCTGTTTTTTTTTCAAGCCACAAATAAATTTACAGTAGAAATCTGGAATTTTCACCTTCTCATTATATTATTAAATTAATGAAATTAAGATATCAACTTGGGCCTTTGGAATTCGACTGTCTCGGGTTCTCGGAGATTGTGATACACCAGTAAATAGCATTTTCGTTTGACAACCGCATGAATCTACATAATTGGGAACGGGGACTGCATATTCCAATAAAGTCAGCAGTTTGCAATGAGTTCCCCAAATTCTCCGTCAGTTCATCTATTCAAAATAGAGAGTATAGATCAATAACCCTTGTTGAAAGTCGGCCATCAAACGGTAAATGGGAAACCAAGAAAAACCACTTGAACAATTTTTGCCTTCTGTGCTATTACAACCGGGGATACATGAGCCAAGTTATTATTTTTATCCAGTAATCTGTGACAAAAGTGTAATGATTCATTTAACTTAATGTCCAATAACTGCTAATGGTAAAATGATTGAAGCTATTCCTTGTCAAGTTCACAAGAAGTTCATAAGAAGTACGAGAGTACACCAAGGCAAGAGTGAAAACACAGCTTGTGTTCTAACTTAAACTGAAAAAGATAACAGGGTTGGCCGTGTGCAGCTGTTGCAAAACGATTTTCTCATTCTGCAGTGCGCAACTTAATCATATACTTTTTTGCTCTATTTTTTGTCCATATCACGATAGAAAGCAATTTAACTTCGTCATCTTACCTGTAGTCCACCTACCGGTCATCGTTGGTTTGGAACGACTGGAAATTCAAAGTTTCCTCATTTCTTTCGCCACACCAGCCTGGTTGTTGTTGTTGTTGTTGTTGTTGTGCGTGCAGATTCAAGCGAAATTCTCGGTGGTTTTTATTTCTTCAAAACCGTAATGTGGTATGAATGATACAACCACGTTACAAGTTCGGTTACTTAAATTGTGGAGAAAATTTCCCTTGGTTCGAATCGCCTTTTTACAACCCGTTAAAAAATAGTTGATACATCACAAGCGGTGGTGCGTGCAGTAGACAATGGCCAATGAGATAAAAGAAACACATTCATCTCATGTGGAACAAGAAAATCTTAAATGCAAAAATGCTGGTGCACTGGACAGTGATTTTGTTTTTTTGTTAAGCGTCATAAAAGGTAAGCCAAAATAGGCTTCCGTGTTCTGTAATACTCATTCTATTTGGTGCCCGCTTTTGTTTACCCATGCGGTATTGTTTACATAAAGAGTTCTATTGTCTGTTCTCAGTTGATGAAGTGGATAAGGTTTCACAAAAAGTACCAGAACCACCGATTTTTCTCACTCTATTTATCTCCTTGTAGCTTTTTTCATTGGTTTCAACGCTCTTTTTAAACTTGACAGTTGGACAACATTTTACATCTACTAAATAGAGTCAATTGTTTGTCTGAAAATTATGATTATCACTCATACGAATTCATTTCACTTCAATCGTTTTCAACAACTGGTTTTCGAAGTTTCACTGCCTGCAACATGCAAATGTATTCCATACTTTGCATTGTTTACATTTGATATATAGAGCAAATTTTGAGCGAATACAGCTTTGTATAGATTATTTTAATTGAAAAATATTACAATAATAATATAATGATTTTGACTAAATCATTTTCCCCATTTTACCCATGTTTTACGTGTTTTCATAATTTCGTGACAACAATTGTATGACTCTAAAATGGAGCCGAAATGTCTCTCAGCTCCTCATTTTAGCTTTTGGTCAAACGACTGCACCCATGGTTATTGTTCTGTCACTGGATTAATGGTTTTGTTCATTCCACATAATACTGTTCATTGACAAATATATCAGTACGTTCTCAATTTACGCATATCAATTGATTTCGGGCTCGCTTTAGCGCAGAAACTGTCAGTCTTGTCAGTAATCAATCTCTTCTCTGCTTTTTTGCAGAGTAAGAACAAAATGCTCTGTTTGATCCTGTGCTTCATGACACCGAAATGTACTCGTGGAAGCATTTAGCCCGTGTTTATTCTGCTGATCAGAAGCAGTTGTATGCATGCACACAAGCGCACACACACCAGAGTATTCGAATACATTTCTGTTAACACGCGACTTGATAAGAACCATCCAATTACCTATTGATTTGCTCCCGAGGGAATAGTTTTCAAGGTCAATTGGGATTGAGTGACCGGATAGAGTGAATTATAGTTCGTTGCATCAGATGGACTTTTAGCTTTTTGGTTCTGCCTTGCAGAAAAGGAAGGATTGGTTCTCCTGTTGGAGCATTGTAGGCTTTGACCGTGAGCATCAAAGCCACGTGNCACGTGACAGCAGTGAACGAAGCAATTTAAGGTGGAAAAGAAGTGAATGATCGAAATATATGGTTATCCTCTCGAATTATTTTATTCCGGATATTGGAACTGGACAACAATGAGCATGGTTTCAGATATTTAGAGGAGCTTCCAGTCGAACGAGTCAACCAGGTGTTAGGCACATTTCTCGCGGCTAACCGTTTGCTCAATCGCTCAGAATCACCAGATATGACTANAACCCCGGGTCGGAACCAAATCTCGCCCCCGAAAGTAAGCGCACATTGATTCCCGTTTCTCCATCTACTGCGAAAATGATGGAATCGTAAAAATATTTGGGGGTTGGTGCTTTCCATCCAAAGCGCTCAATGTCAAGACTGGTGAAATATTTTCCCTCCCTGCAGGTGTTCACTCTTCCAAGGAATGTTCTGAAAATGTCTTCATTGAATTCAAACACTGGTTTGCCGCCTCCCTCTCACACAGTTTAATTGATACCAGAAGAATTATTTGTTATGTTCGCCTTTTAATTGATAAGCTATTGATTTGTCTATCGAATTTCGATGGCCAGCACCTCACACAGCACATTCGGCCCAATTCCTACGCATCGCCCATGAGCCGAAACAGTGAGTTTATATGATAAAACCAATGTAACGTGCCTTCATGGAACTGAGATCAGATTTTGTCCTCTCATTCTGTAATGAATCTTCAGCCCACCAGACAGTCTGATATGTTAGCCAGGGGGTCGAACACCGAAAATGTTCATGCTCAGTACCGTGTATCTCTCGTAAGAAATTTGTGATATTGAGAATGCATGTTGCTTTGTTTATTCTTCTCATGTATTCTATGCAACTGTTCACACAGATTTGAAAACGGTTTGAATAAGGAAAGAAACAGAGCACATAGCCCAACCAACACTCCGAATTTGTAATACTATAAGGACGCTTTCGAAATTCGGGTGAAAATTAAATAGTTAAAGCACAATGATTAAAACCGACTTTTAAGTTGATAAATACAAATCATTTATTGTAAGGAATATGTAGTGCATCACATGGTAGGAATGGGAATTAATTTTCAATCGAGTATTCACACGAAGTAAACGCATCAATCATGTCAAAGTTGACTCGGAACGTAACTTACATAGATGTACACAGATACGATCAGTTATTGATTATTGTTTCATATTTCCGTTGTCCTTGAACTGCTTTATTTGGAGACAGTTAGCAAGTGGTCTTGCGTTTCTGGTATCTACTGTTATCGGAAAGCTAGCCACACACGACCTAATAGTGCCACTAATCACTGCAAATGCATCCTCGTCATTGTTTCACAACGCTGGTACTCGATTCCAGGCAACAAATCTTGCATTAGATCACATCTTCAGTGACCGCATTCGGTACTAGTGACTTCTTACCTGTCAGCGGACACTATCTGCGGACCATAGAAACCAAACGGAGCTATTTGCACACGATAATCGAATAATAACCATGAATCCTGCAGGTTTTTCCACATTAGTTAGAATTAGTTTATGCTCATACGGCCTTAACAGAGAATTGGCAAAAATAACATTTTGAGTGCTTCTAGTGGAGAGCATTTCACACAAACCATTGACAAGTAACACGTTACGGGGTAGTACATTTACGCAGAAATCCGACTCCCCCGACTCGAATCATACTCTCCGGAACTGGAATCGTTTATTTACGTATTGAGTGTTCCTCCAAAGCCAGAATTTGCTTTCGTTGGAAAACACTCATTAGTAGCCGGCTGGAATTATTTGGCTGCGAGAAGGTACTACAATATTCAGCTCTGGGAAAGCCTCTTCAGTTATTGTCGGTTCAACACTTTGACATCGACTTTGACATTGACTTTGACTTCGATGGTGTAAAATGCACTGCTTGCTTAAGTTGTTTGACAAAGATGTGAGCACAGAATATCGCTGCAGATTCATGTCAAAATATCAATAGAAGTACAAATGTTTTCATCACCCTATATAACAAATTACAGAAAAAGAGACTTGGACCGAAACTGTTTCTAATAATCTGTCCGAACACTTTTCACATTTCCGCGGAGTAAGTTATACATTTGAACATATGATGGGGATTCGAGGTAAACGTTTTGAAAGAAATTAAGAAACCTCATCCATTCATAACTGAATCCAAAATGAACAATTATTAATCAAGCGATCACGTGAAACGTCAAGTTTGAATTCTTCGCCTGAACTATTTCAGGAATGTTAAATTCAAGCCCAAGGTCAAGGTCATTGAGAAGATGGCAAGAGAGAGGGAAAGAGAAAGCGGAAAGCCAGAACTAGTTCAGTGGATGCTTATTTCAAAATATAAAATGTGATTCACAGACTCAAACTATGTACTACATCAATTGTATATAATAAGTAGTATGGTGTAGAAAGTGATCAGCGCATCCACTGTGAAATTACCACATATCAGTTGGTCTATTTAAAAGAAATAAAAGCCCATGATTATATAAACATGCCAAATCTCAGTTTTCATGGTTTATATTTGAATCCTTTTATAAGTCCAATTCATTCAAGCATGGTTTATTAACCAACGTGACGATGAACTTTTGACAGATTTCAATTTCATTGAAGATTGTCATCGTGACATTGACACAGTAA
>UZAN01044724.1:15967-29749 GCA_900618425.1 Echinostoma caproni
CCGAGGAAATAGGAGAATTTTTGCTTGTGGTGTAGGGATAGGACTTTGCATTTAGAAACATTAAATTCAATGTCGTTCTCCTTATACCATTGATAAGCTGCGTTGAGTGATTCCTGAAGTGTTTGAGAGCCCTCGGGTTCTGTTACTGTGTTCCAGATTTTGATGTCGTCTGCAAACAGTATTGTTTTTGGACCTAACACTTTCGGTAGATCATTTATGAAGGCGAGAAACAGACAGGGACTGAGTACGGACCGTTGTGGAAAACCGCGGGTGGCTTTGATAGATCCGGATGTGGAATCAGAAACACGAACTGATATGGTCCGTTGTTCGAGGAATGCTTTGATCCAATCAAACGCGAAATTTCGAACGCCATAATTGTAGAGCTTCTGCAATAAAATTTAGTGATTCACCCGATCACATGCTTTCGAGAGGTAGAGATAAATCACATCCACCGCATCCCGTTAGTCGACTGTTCTGGTCCACTCATCTTGAACGAGAAGCAGGTTGGTGGTGCAGGATCGCTTTTGCTTGAACTCGTGTTGAGCTGTCGAAAGAATGTTGTATCTTTCGTTGTGTTGCATCAGCGAATTCGCCACAATTGACTTCATGACTTTCAGTTCGGTATTTAGCGGGATCACTACGACAACCACCTTTGTATATGGGAGAAATGACTCCTTGTACCCAAGATTCGAGGAGTGTTGCCTATCGGAGATTCGTTGAAACAGAATGGCTGGCGGTTTGTATGAGTGATTCGCCAAAAAGATCAGAGATTTCTAGTGTATCCGCACCTGGGGTTGCATTTTTACGCAAAGCCATTATTTTCGCTTTGACGTTTTCAGCAGTAAATGATACGTAGATCGGTGAAGGATGGGGAAAATGATGCAACCGGGGAGGTATTTGTAAACCTTCAACCTGCATTGCTGCGAAAACATAGGAATGATGAGTTTTCAGCATTTCAGCTGCTTCCGTTGGAGTGGCTGCAACTCCTACAACGCTACTTAGTACCGGTATACTAGCCGTTACTTTCCGAATAGATTTGACGGGTTGGTACAACAGCTTGGGGTTAGAAATGAGTCTCTGTACTATCGTCTCTTGGTATTTCACTTTATCCTCACGAATCAGCTTGATGCAGTGGTTCCTCAGCATACGGTAATTATTCCATGTGATAGCATTCGGAAGATGATTATAATCTCGCCAGGATAAGTCCCTCGTCGATAGCCATTTCCTTTTGCAACTTCGAATAGGTGAATTTCGGATGCCGGATTTGGTGATTAGTCTAGTTTTAGTCACGGATGTCATTAGATTTGCATGACTGTCAATAAATTTCTTGTAGGCAACCAGCGGATTGGATTCTTCGTCACAGGAAACCTACTGAGTAGAGAGCACTGAGTGATTCAACAGTGTTTAGTTTATAGATCTGCGCGTGTTACCAGAGGAACTTCCTTGAATCGATGGGTAACAGACGTATTTGAATGTAAGTACTGCATGATCGCTGCGTCCTAGGGGGAAGTGACGTTGCCAGACTCTACCATCAGCTCCTAATTGGTCAACACTGAATCCAGTGTGGACGGTGATTGAAGGTTTCCAAACCTAGTGGCCACCTTCACATGGTTGTATAGTGGATGCGAGTCAATCAGTCGTTTGAACTGATGTTCGAAAAATGGACGGACTGTAGCTGATTTATTGAGATTGGGCAGTTGAAATCACCCATAAGGAGAACATGGGTGAAGTTTTGTGTAAGAATGTGTGACACAGTTAGTAAAAGCGTTTCATTGGCCGTCTCCAGGGATGATGGGGGACGATAGACTACACCAATCAAACAATCATCATGTTTGGACAACTTCAACCTACACCACAGTGTCCTGTTTCGAAACGAGAGTGTAGTAGTAGAGTAGTAGAGTAAAACACCACCATCACGGGTAGGACGACCGCTTCTGAGTAGAGACATCTCTGATAAAGACAATTCGGAGTCCGAAATATCAGCTGTGAGCCGAGTCCAGTAAATAGAGGTTGAGGAAGATATAAACCAAAATTTGGCTTATCAGTCGTTTCGAATAGGCAACCGAGAAACAAAGAGATGCAGTGAACGGAGAGGGAAAAGTAGGATGGCTGAGGTCAAATACTTCAAGTTTAGATCAGAGGGTCATGGGTCTGTTGTCACTTTGTGTCAGGCCTGGGTCAAGATAGCTGAAGGGCTTGAACAAACTGATTTTTTGAACGTAGAGTTGGTTGTAATAATGAAATTGCAACCGCTTCTGCTGTTGAAAGATGGCGTTATCAGAATGTTTTGGGTTGCCTTGTAGAGAACTTTAAACGTATCTTCATTTACCTGGTGTTCGGCATCTGCGAGATGCGCCGTGATTGCAGTCGCAAAGGTCCTTCGGGTTCCCTTGTGTACCCATACTGGTTAATAATCCTTGATTCTTCGAGAAAATTGCGCGAACCCTCTACTTATGTAGCCTGCTGAACAAGAGCTGAACATGAGATTAGGCCGACATGGAAAAAGTGATCGGCAATTTATTTTTAAGAATCATTGACAACATGGATCGGCCGGTGGAATGTTTACGTAAACAGACTGCAGAAACCTTTCGCGCAATCGTCTTATCAAAGCGTGTTATTAAAACGTCACACTCATAGTCAGCTTTGAACGACAGAAGTTAGTTGATTTCGGTTAACTTTTATTTATCTGGGTGCTCTGGTTCTTGCACATAGATTCTCTTAAATGAATCTCTCGGAACACAGATTCTTCAACAGTGTCTGTCTTAGATAGTTCAATTTTACTTCAAGGCTTTTTGCGGAACATATATATATATTGCTACCAAGGATCGGCCGAGGTTTAGCTTGAGCATCAAAGATTTAAAAAAAACCGTAAATCGAATGTATCAATCTGTTCGTGTGGATTTTCTGTAGACTGGTTTATTTATGATTCCATTGGGGAACTTGTAGAGGTTGACAAATAAAATTGGAATCTGTCTGTTGCTTACGTTTTCAAATTAACAATGACCTCGGTTATATATGCTTTTCGGTGTGCCTAACGGTGTATTCTCTTTAAGTGAAACGAAAATATTAACAACGAAATGACAAAAGAACGGTTTGTCTTTTTTCGCATTCCGATGTTTCTGATCTCCACGGAAGAAGGCTCAGAAACGGAACCACAGAAACTTCGTCAGCTTGCCTGTAAAATTCACCGTTTGTGGTAGAAGTAATCCCTTCAAGTTGACCAATGAAACACCAAGCTATATCCCCCTGTCAATGGTATAAATAATTTGCCGTATCCTTCAATGGAACATTGGTGATTCCACAGAAAATCCATTCATGCTTCATTCCGTATACGTTCCGTTCATTAGATTGTATCCGTCGGACAGCATTGAGAGATCTTTCTATGTACAGTTTTCAAAATCAACACAAGCTCATGTTCAGAGTTAGCTCTGGAATCAGCCTTATGAACTTTTAGAAAATCGTACTCACGAAGAGCAGAGGTATTTTCTGATCTCAGCGTTTTGTATGCTGCCTCAGAGAAAATTGTCTGAATTCTCAAGGAATGAATTGACGCAATAATGTGCTCTTTAACCGTTTTCATGAGTTTTATTACATTTCCCGAAGCGCTGCTCATCCGATTCACGTGTTCAGCACGTTCCAACAGCACCAGACCGGAAACTTTGTTGGATTTAGCAATTATAATGTCCGAATATTTTCAGTNTTTACTATTGCCTTCTTGGGTAACCTGTTTAGAACCCTTCCACCTCAGACGATAGCTAGGATCTCATTTGCTAGATGGTTTGTGGTGAATGCAAAGTGCAATTCGGTTGACTGCACAAGGATGCTAAGCACTCTTGCTGAGCTCGAGCCAGGAAAAAACATCTGCGTTTCTCCACCTTGGATATCACAAAATAAATTTAAAATCAAGTACGGAGCTCACCGTTTTTTGTGCAGATCACTGGGTCGGAATCATCACATTGTTTGAAAGAAATAATTTTTTGGCACACCCTTCAACTGGCTGCACTACAGTGTCTCTTCTCGCCGTTGCTCTGGAACTGTAGTATTTTCTGATAATTTATGCATGAATTTATTTTTAAAACGCAGATAATGGTCACCGTCCGCCGCGCTGTCTCTTCCACTTTGTCAGTCGAATAGAAGAAAAAAAGGCAAACTCGCTGGATAGTAGGGTGTTCTCAGTCGTAATACTCCCTAAAAGAAAACTGTTTCTTATGTGGTCAGAACGAACGTCCAATCCTTGTTAGGGAAGATGGAATACTTGAAAGGCCACTCTAGTAAAGTGATTTATGCAGAAGAATATTCAGTAAGCTTAGACATTGTGGATTGGTTTGTGTGTTCAGAAGACTATATATGCTTCTATCAAGACAGGGAACGATGTCTAAAGAGGAATGAAAAGAAGACTGTTGTTAATTTCCTCAACTCTTCGTGAATTGCCTTTCCCGATGTGCTTGCTACGTTTTCTTGTGGAATTATTGACTCTTTGACTATATCTTGTAGCCCCAAATTCTCATTCTTTCGTTTTCCTGTCGTCTCACATTGGTACATCGCTTCTTCATTGTTCACAGATTGGCATTAACTTATTTCTCTTTACTGTGTCTTTGTTAACAGATTGGTTATTCATTGTTGTTCGTGATTTAGCTCCGATTCAGCTATTCCCTTTACTACCATTTGGCCCAAAGAGCTCAGGTATAACTCGGAAAAGAGGTCAGCTATTTTTGGCAGTATGTTTACCAACCAAAACGAACTTTTCTCTTTACTTGAAGTGTCCAGTATTCGTTGATGACTACTGCCTTCTACCTAGACTTGAAGTGTACTCCCGTACAGTTTTCCAATCATTTATTCAGTTTAATTAAATGAGGGTTGTCTGTAGGAATCTTTCATCGCACAGTACTTTTTCTCCTTATTCGATCTCTGTATATAAAGTTGTACTGTTGTCATCTTTCCATTCCTCCTCCGCTTCTGTGAGCCCTTTCATCAACACAAGGAATGCCATATTGACTCGTGCTATTTGACGAAGGTATGATAGATTCCCCTCTATTAGTTTATAATCAGAATAAAGCAGCTGTCCTAGAAATCACACAGCTCTACAATTCTACAGGATTACATGTTAAATAAAACCCCTCAATGTAACGTCAGTTGCACAAATCTTGGAAGGTAAGAGCGGCTAATTAGTTTGGCTAGGTATTTGCTTCATTTGCGATCTATGTACAAGCTACGCTCTTTTCCATCAAGCTTCAGCCTCGACCGTTTAATCCCTTGGTCAAAACCCAAAATGCATTAGCCTTGACCCACAATCATTTATACTCGATGTAAAAACTTTAATCGAACCGCTGTAGGCGAGTCAGGTAAAGAAGAATCGCAATATTCCTAGATTGACGAATGTTGAAACAGTTTAGTTTCTACAAAGGTTAATGTTCTAAAGCTTGGCTAAGAAATGAGGTGTGACGGCGGTCTCACGCTGCGCTACATGTTTATTGAAAAGGTCTAAACGACATGCTTGTATCATCAAAGCATTTGACACATCGCATACAGTGATTCAGTGATTCCGCATCACATGCGATACCCCTGTGAGTGAAAATCTCAAAGTTAGAAACAATGGTACATTGTTTTGCATTCCCAACCCCGGAAATAAATCAAAATTGATACCATGAAAAATGTGAATGCTTACCGTTCCCTACTTCCACTTAAAGTGAATTTCATCCTTCAAATGTGGATACATTAACACGCCGAGGATGATAACGCCGTTCACAATGCACACCCTCTTTAGGATACTTTTTCTCATCAGGCTTTAGACGAAATCCGTAACTTTTCAGCCTCGACCGTGGTAATTATATCATATATTGCAGCTGTAGCAAACTGATCCTAATAACGGGGTGTGTTTTTCCAGTTTCCACTTTCAGACCCAAAACAATAATGATTTGTGCAAACTTCTGTATTGAAACTTATTTTCCTTGTTTTCAATTATCTTTTCATGCCTGTCTCATGAAGGGGAATAATTCGGCCTGACGGACTACAATGAGTCATGATTATCTTCGAGATTCGGATCACGAGGTTCGTCACTAGCACTTTTTCCTCAGAAAAATTAATGATAGAGAATCAAACAACAGTTCATGACCTTATTTTTGATGGTCCGCGTTTACCAAGGCACCGTACCGTCTTCCCACTCCAGGGGCGTTTTCCAGGGGAGAACAGTTTCCGAAAAAACATCCAGAACATTGTCGGTTGCTGACGTATTTTGTCATCAACTGCTTATTTACCGATCATGAGATAGCATTTCACAAGGATAGTTACCCATCTGGTGGAAGATATGCCAGGCAGTAACAGGTGGCTTGACGATTTGAATTAAAACTCTCCACCATTGAATCATTCATTCGGGAATTAGTTGTGGACCATGCCCATAGTGTTCCTGACTGACTTTAGCCACTCATTGTTGACACAAGTAACGTTGATGCGATAGTACTGTTGCACGATTTTATTATGTAACTCACAACAGGTTAAGTGAGAATTGCTCGAGCCTGTGAAGGAAGCATGGATGAAACATGGATACGTTGTCTTATTTGATCAATGTGCTTCCCGTTTTCTTCCTAGCATGGCCCAGTTTCGTTTTCGATAGTTTGATTCATCAAGTCAGCAATCAAAGAATTAAATGTTTTATTCCAATTTGGATTTTATCAAATGCACTCGCAAGACTGTGTACCGTGAATACTCTCTTGTCCCAGTCAACGCGTTTGACGAAATGCACGAGGACAACATTCTAGTTTGTTCCTGAACGTTGAAACAAGAATTATTCACCAGAAGTACTGAAAAAAGTAAAGCCACTCTAACTAGTCCTGTGCGGATTATATCCAATCTCAGATGGGAATGGCTTTATATTCAACAACAGCAAAATAAGTAAACGAAATTTCTCAGGAAGACCTCTGTCATGATCAAACTAGACCTTAGCCGTCAGATTTCCGGTTTGTGTTCAATTAACTGGATATTTCGCCTCATAAACAACTGCGTAATGAGTATTTAAATGATGACATACTAACACTGGAGGAAGAAAGAACGATACGCAGAAAATGTTTCTGTTTTTACAAGGGGATTATTCATGTNATATAAGAAGCTGTAAAAAAAATCAACGCGGCTGTTTAATCATTTTTTAAAAAATGTGCAGTGCGCATCTCAAGTGCCTGTGACGGATGAATGTTAACCATAAGTTGCTCTGATCCCCGCGCATTGGTATCACGCTATACGGGTTGGCCCAGGGGGTCGGCTTCACGTAAACACTGCACACCACGCACCATACAAATATCAAATCTGGTAAACAACAATTTGAACAATTGACCTTGCCCTAGAAGCTCATTCGATGGATTCCGAAAAATTCTGAGGAAAACTTGTCGGAGCAGTCAGCTTACATGCTAACTGGTGGATCCCATATGCCTCTGTAATTTGGATTGGTAATTTCAATGAGAAAAGATCTGTGCTATCGATGTGACCTCCTAGCGGGCGTTCAAAGCGTAGGCAGCACGTACGCGTAGGTTCGAATCCCACCGAGGCAACTGAAATTTTCACAATCGCCATACAAGCTACACTCTATGGCACCGATCCATCCTCACCACTAGCCATCGAATACTCGCCTTTCCCTAGAGAGTTTGGATTTTTGGTTTAAGCTAACTCAAATAAGACACCTATAGATAATCAGGAAAAGTTGCCAGAAAACGATGGATGCATGCATGTAGGATTGGCGTGAATCTAATCACTGTGGTCGGTCGGACAGACTTAGGTCACCGTGTGAGGCTCACAGCTTTTTGCGGTCCGGTTCGAATAATCACAAGCTCAGTGGCTATATTCACTGCCCATGATTATCAAGGAACCTGAATTAGGTGTACGGTACTGCCACGGCGGATAAGTGAAAAAAACTGAAAACACTTTTGTTCGTCGAAACGGATAAAAAATCACGGTCTTCGAAAGATAATGATGTGGTGCACTTTGTTGTTTGAAGGAGCAACGCGCACTTTCTTTTCCCTGGTCTTGGCTGAAACTTGTAATTTTGTCAGTGTGCTTAAGTCCCAAAATAAGTAATGTTTGCAAAGGTTTTTCTTCATCCCTCACTTAGACAATAATGCGGTCAATTTAGAAGACTTACGTTGGGAGGAAACCAACTCGAGTTGCAGTGATTTTGCGCCCATGTAAAAATTGTTTTGTTCAGAAAGTTGTAACATGTTTTTGATCGACAACATTATTGGCGAAAATCCATATCTCCTCCGATGTACAGCGGTGAAGAGTCCAACAAGGACTTATTCTAGAATTTATGAATTTGGGCGTTTAACGTTTGTCTACCTCCGACCAGTTTAGAACAGATTGACACAAGCCTTGATGAGCCGTTACCTCTTTGAAATTCCTTGCTTCCGAGTGGTTCCTTAGGCGATGTTCCCATAAGCTCTGTGTTATGCAAGAACGATCACTGAATATGAGTTTCTTCTGAACAAAGGACCAGACTGATAGCCCTCAAATGGGGCATTGCCGAAGTTGATCGACTTGCCGATGCTGAAATCACTGATGTCACACGTGAGATTTACTGTTTCAGAAACCCGAACAATAATGATTATTGCGTTTCACGGTAAGGGGATTTTACAATTGTATAATATGATAACGTTGATCTAAACTGATTTGAGGTATTTGTCCTGACCAGTACAGTACAATCTGTTTCGATCGGTGCAGTGAACGCACATTTCCACTGAGTACAAACGCTTTACATTAGATTCGCTCACATTGTTGAAGTATTCTCCTTCATTTTTTTCATCATCAGATTCACCCCGCGCGCAAATTGTTCATTTAACCGTACCGTTTTGAGTGGCTCCAAGTGCTATTTATCACTGCTTTTTTTCTCACATAGACGTTGGGGTGGAGAACGTAAGGCATCCTCTAGCTAACGTCCAATCAGCCTGACATACCTAGTGCTAAAAGTATTGGAAATAGTACTGCTTGACAGGATGGCGGAACACGTGGTGTTCGTAGAGGTATTGATGGCTGATCAACACGGCTTCAAGAGGAGGTCATGCCTGTGAAACCTCTTTTGCTTTCTTGATGAGGTTACCAAGAGGATCGGCAGGGGAGAGGAAGTTGATGTCTGCTACCTAGACTTCCAGAAAGCACTTGACTCCGTCAATCATAAACTACTGTTGACGAGGCTGAAGGTTTTCGGGTTGTCAGAGGGATTTCTGAACTGGATACGTCGCTGCCTTACAGATCGGAGGTTTGTTGGGAAGGTAGATGATAGCATATCAAACCAGGGACTAGTGCTTAGTGGAGTGCCACAGGGCTCTGCCTTAGGCCCACTACTTGTTCTGCTCTATATCAATGACCTCAGCACTGACTTAGAAAACCCCTGCCACAAGTTTTCTGATGATGTACGACACGTTGGGGGTGGGACAGCGACGGAGTCAGTCCAAATGGACCTCGACAAAAGATACGCTTAGTCAGCTAAATGGGACCTACCTCTTAATACTCTGAAGTGCCAGCAGCTGATCAGAGATGGAGGCAAGCAACGTGACTGAACACTGAGACCCCCGGACCGGNTCTCAAGCCTGGAATTCAGTGTCGAGAGGTAGCACAAAGGGCATCAAGAGCCTAACACCAGCTAACACATGCGGTGAGCTCAAGGAAACCCAAGGCTTACGTGCGACCACATCTCGATTACTACGTCCAGGCTTGGAGCCCGTTAGAATCAGTTCAACGTCGCTTTACCAAAAGGTTTGCTGGCTTAAGACATCTCTCTCAAGACAGATGCCTACAAGCCCTAAACCACTTCTCGTTGAGTAGGCGTAGGCGGCGTGGAGACTTGATTGAGACCTACAAAATCCTGAGGGGTATTATGGAAGTTCCAGGGGGAGCGCTGTTTAGGCTCAGTGAAGCAACAAATTTGAGAGCGCACGCTCTAAAACTGGTTAAAGAAAGAATGAGGACCCGCATGGGGGCGTCGTCCTTCGCGGTGAGAGTTATGAATGATTAGAAGACGCTACCGGATGAAGGCACTACCGCCCAATCGATAGAAAACTTTAAGCACAGGCTAAACACTGTATGGACCAGGATGCTCGAGGGGAGCGAGGACTGAGTTGAACAGTTTGGACGTAGCTGACACGGGGGCCACCACTTATTTGTATTACTCTTTTGCTTCTTTTACAACAGCTCCCCAACTCACGTCTTCCTCTCCTCTTCTACCTTCTTGCTCTCTGACCCCTTTCTATCTCCCTCCTCACATTCTCTAGGGACTCCAAGCTGGCCATCCAATGAGTCTGCAAGCTGCAACACCATTCCTGATAAAAAAAACCCGTGGGACTAAAGCCCTACGAAGGGGATCCCTTCTGGTCGTTGTTCGTTTAATTGAAGAAGGGTTTTCTCTTCTTGTTGTCGTAGCACCAGGGGATCCACGGAGACCATCAGTGCAAGAAGCTGGAGTAATCGTCACGCTGCCGCTACTTCCTGTGAACTGACCTGACCTGACCTCACCTGACCTGATTATATCAAAAGCATCCAAATGTTATCGAGAAAAATTAAACAAAAACTGACTGTATGATTGATTTGGTGATTCACAGCGTTCTGGCGTTAAATGTGTACTAAGTGTCATTCCGATCCGAGCGATACTCGTTAAATGTACCGATACCGCTGCGTGATTTTTCAGTCAGTTCAATCGAGAATAAAAGACAACTCGGAATAGGGCGTGATTAAAGGGAATCCATTCAACCGCATGCATAAACACATTTAATGCAGTCACATATCAGGTTTCACACTGCTTTTTAAAATCGAGCTCGTCTTCTTGCATAATATTGTCCATGTGAATTAAACCCCAATTGACTATCTACAACTTCCCACTTAGCCGAGAGTGGTCAGCGGAATCACATCCGACTGTGAAATATTCAAGATGAATTCTATTCCAGTGCATCAACAGTCACATGCTAGCTCAAATTTCCACGTTGGGATTGATAAATTGTTTGCAATGGTAGTTTCCTAAATCTGGCCATCCTAAATATATACACCGCTTGACTATTGTACAGCCCCGATCGATAAAAGGTGTCCAACATTTAGTGCAACATAAGTGTCCTGGTTTTCTTTTCGGACGAACGCTATTCATGCTACCAAATCAACAGATGTGCATCACTTTATTCTGTTCGAAGTTGAAAAACTGAACTTTGGAAGCATTACGAAGTTCCAGCTCATAGTAACCGAATATTCGCAGAGGTGAACCGTTATTATAAGATCTGGTTTACAGTGCAAGATTTGTGGTACTTATTAAGTTGTTCGGTCAAATATATTTGTTTTTATTTAAGTGTCTAATAATGGTGATTTGCTGTTCAATACGCACCAACTTTGTGTTCTCTTCAGGTTACTAATGGATCCAATCAGTTCAGTAATCCATGGAACTAGCCGGCCTATTGCATCTCCGATTAATGAAACGAAATCGCGAATTTCAAACGTGAGCAAAAACTCAAACCCAGATAAATAAATAGTAGAGTTTATGCTCAGTAATTCTGTTTATGCATATTCAACACATTTACGGGTACCGACATTCTGGCTCAAAACGTCATTATTTTGATGCGCTACCCATTCGAATAAACCAAACTGTCCTGAGCATCTCGTTTTTAAATCAGCATCACGTGATGCTTTCTTATTATCAGACCAAATATGCAAACGATTAAAAAATCATTTATCGATCCAACGCAATTGGAGGCAGTTAGTTCGGGTCGAACAGGGAAATTCTTCAGCATATCATATAATTTCCCAGACATCATGATGTGTTTACTGATGGAGGGTTAGAACAGTGTGAAATTCGTTCGTTTTGCACAACTTGTGCACCCCTAGCTAGCCTAATCTATATCTTTCACAATCCAAAATGAGAAAAAAACTATTAAAATTGGTTTGTTTGGATTGTTTCACTCAATCTGCAGAGAAGAGAATCACAAAATTTTATTTTTCATAAAGCTGGTGATATATTAGAACGTTTACACATATAGCCAAAGAAGGAGAAAGAAAACGTTTATGGACGTTTCATAAATTTCACTAATGGATTGATTCATCAACTTATACGGCTTTATTGTCTATAAAATTTGACATTTCTGCATCATTCTGCCTCGTGTGTTGGTGGATGAACCTTCAATAAGTCGAGAACAAAGATAATCTATCCCCCTAAATGATCGGAGTTTAAACGGTTCCTTACAAACATTTTATTCATATGTGGTGGAAGAAGTAGTTGTAAAGTGCTTTCACCAAAAACTATCGTGGTCTGGCCACTCCCATGTATGTTGTGTAATTTCATGTTTTCGTGTGGCACAATCGAAATCAGTCGTCTAATCAAATTTAGTTGCTAATTTTCGAATTATGGATAGTATTGCACATGTAGGATACATACGACCACAGTAAAGAATATAGTTTGGTTGTAAACAGTAAAAGTCACCAACAGTTCATACTCAGTTTGAGACAGATCATATTCGACAGTGATCTTTAGTTCCACATTATTTACCTGTGATTCAAGCCGATTAAATGGGTTAGTTATTTATGAACACAAATTAGCGAACCAACTGGATACACTCAGTGTCACGAGGAGGATTTCCACGTAAGAACTCATATGGTACATTCCTATGTCAGCATTTTAAACGAAACAATTCTAATGTGTTTAAAACAGAACAGATGCTCACAGTGACATGAATATGCATATGGGAAACAAAATATCTTAGAATGTAGACATCAAAAGTCAAAGCGAACTAGAAAGCCATCAACACAGAGCTAAAAACCAATCGTGATTATACTGCTAAATGAGAGCGAAACTTAAGCTCGGTATCGACCTCTGTGGAAAGGTCCGTAATAGGGCAACTTTGACGTGGACATACAGCATGACGGAGCGCACCAAACCTTGTCCCGGTAGACCAATTTATAAGACACAAGTGCTAAGACCCTGTGCACAGTTCAAATGAAATGGCTATCATATTTCATTTCAGAAAAACAAATAGTGCAATCTATAGATAATATGCTGATCATATACTTTTTACTATGCAATATGAAAAACGTTTGCGTGATATCATTATCTTCACGAGTATTCATTGATGAGACACGGTCAACAACACGTCAATCACCACTGAATTACCGTCTACGCATTGCTTATGCCGTTGTTTGGTCCTCGCATTCGAGCAACGCAAACGCAAATGTTATGAATGGATTGAGTAAAATAAAATTTGCATAATAAAGTCAAAGTCAAAGGTAAAGTTTTATTATGGACATTACTTACAAGCTCCTGCTTCTCTTGTCCCCATAGGATATATGCACAATCGAATCGTTTTACGGCGAAAAAATCACATACAGTTCCAGATAGGAGATAATAGAGAATGTAGGTCTCAATGAACTTGCGTTTGCTTTTAGTGGTGTAGGAATTTGACGTGTGCTAAGGTTTTATCGAGTCTGCGCTGAAAGATTCAATAGTGGATGCACAAACGACATGAGATGGAAGGGTGTTCCAAGAACTGCATACTCCGACTGCAAAAGACTGGCGCCGGCATTCCAGTTGACACTTTATAATCAGTAGCTTAGAACGATGTCCACTAGGGTGTACATTGTTCGATAACATGAGCAGCTGCCAACAAAGATGGTTCGGCTTCTGCAGTATTTGATACTTCAAAATCAGGTCTCCCCAAATTCGACGGTACTCAGCAGCACATAGTCCCAATCAACATGATCTCTCCTCATAGGTGAGGTAATGCAATCCCTTGACCATCCTGGTGGCCATCCTTTGTGGACGCTCAAGCATCTTGTGAT
>UZAN01044725.1:12605-33695 GCA_900618425.1 Echinostoma caproni
CACCAACTCCGGTATAGCCCCGGATAATGGCTTTTTGGGTGGGGACAACAACTCTGTCACGGGAAGGCAGCAAGTGGGGCTTCTTCAAAAAAAGCTATTTGAGACCCCTGGTCCTATAGGAGTATTTTGCGACTTACGAGGGAGGGATGACTCGCCCCCACCCGAGATACTCACCCCAGACCATACTGGGGCTTTCAGAGGCTCAGACAGTTACTCAAAAACCATTCACTCTGACCAGTAAATAAGAACTGATTACTGTCTATTGTTTAGCACAATATGTATACATCAAGACGCACCCATCTGACATCCTAAGTCCTTACCCTCACAACCTTTACCCTGTTTTAGACTCTACTCCAGCAAACTCGTCGCACGGAAGAACGCGAGATTATCACTTTGTTGGCCAGACTGCACGAGTTGGAATTGGAACGAGCGGATTTAGACGCGCGATATGCAATCAGCGATACGGAGTTGAAAAAGCGTGAATTTTTGCTCGACCAGTTGCGACAGGACAATCGGTTGTCCGAGGCGATCATACGTTATCAGTGCACACTGCTGGACACAAACAAAGTGGAACGACCGAAAGAGTTGGAATTATTGCTCGAATTGTACGAACAACAGGTCAGTCACGTGGTCAGTTTATTCTTTTTTTGTTCTACGAAACTATTCACTTTTTCGTGGTGAAATCGAATATTGAACGGATGAGACTGATTCTGTGTCTAGCAGACACCAACCAAACGTCTAGACTACAAGTATGGCATGGTAACCATTATGGGTTAATATGTTCAGTTGGCATAGCAACCAACCAGCTGGTTTAAAATAAACTTAAATATTGGACATGAATCCAAAGCGAAAAGCCCTGGATTATTCTGGGCCTACTGCGTCGTCTGCGGTTAACGTTGCTCGGAACATAGATACATTTGGGTTCTAAGGAAAAAAATTAATAAAGTGTGTGTATGTGCGTGGGGGGGGGGGAATGGTTCTCTTCATGTATTCTAAATAAAATAAAATAAATAAATGTCTTGTTAGTTCTTTTTTCTATCTATTGAATATACAAATGTATTGTCACCATACCAAAGGCTGTCTGGATGAAAATACAGATAAAGGGGAAGATATTGATATCTTCATGTATTCTCGGTAGTTTGCAACGTTGATGCGCTGGAGAGGGCTCTCAAAGTACCGTTTTACAATATTTATATTACCGGTTTCTATTCTAAGACATTCGACCGAAACAATCCGATTGATAGTTGTTTTAACTATACAGTACAATACTCCTCCAGTAAACACTGAAGTTGACCAGCTTTATTCGCTCCAGGAGCACATTCACTCTGCGGGAAGTTTTCGATAACTACCGTAACAGGGTTGTAAAACAAGTACGTCTTGTCTGCCCTCATCCAGGTGTTGATTTAGCTTCTGTTAAATTATTATCATTTTTCAAATAAAATACACGAAACATTATTTAAGAGAGAATGTACTTTATCGGCAATTTATACACAATGGTCTGTTTTTAACATTGTCTTATCCACTGTTTGGAGCACGTTAGTTCCATGAATATTGTTGGTGAGCCATTTGGTGTTATTCAGCAGTAGGAATTACTGATAGCCTTTCGCGCCTGACTGAATCTTCGTGTTTGATCGGTCTTTTTGACACCAGAGTGTTGGCACATTTGTGTCGTTTTATTTTATTTTATTTTATGTGGTTGAGAAATGAAAAATGGTGGGCCAAACATGATAAGCTCATGATTGCGTAAGATTATTACATTAATCAGTGTGCCAGAAAAGCAACTTCTCCTCAATCACGGCTGTTGGTTGGATTGTTGAAGTGATCCACGGATATTAGGTGATAGATTTTTCGCTGGTTTTAGACGTACCACAATTTACGAAAAAAGGTGGGTGGAGGACAGCCGAATTAGGAATCACCAATCATAATTATTGAGCCCATATTATGGTGTTTCTGCGATTTATACAATCCGCCATGACTCGTACGAAAATGATCGTGTTTTGTCTTACAAATTTACCTTCTGTTGCATAAGTACTCCTGTTGTTGCCAGTGATGAGTGCCGCGAGTGGTTAGAAATCATTTATAGACGGCACTGCTTGCATCGTTGAAGCTGGATTTTGCTTGTGTTCCTCAGGTGAGGTCCCGAGTTCGACCTTCATTCGAATTCGCACTGCTGACGAGACCCAAAAAGGTCGAAACAGCTGTCCAGTGTTTCCAAGCTTTCCAATTCACACTTCGTTTGCTCTAGGCATGACGAATTCTACTCTGTCTGTTTGCTCTCACTTGAGATATCGTGCTCCGAAATTATTTTGATCCGGACTTCACTTCTTCACAATCATGTATCAGATTGTGCATTTTCCTCCACCGAATATGGGGATGCGATCCTTTCCATTCTTCTGCAAATTAATAACCAGTTACCGTGTTTCCGGCGGGGTTGGGGGGGTGGAGGGGGGAGGACAGAGGCTTTATTCCATTGACCGTCTAGTAGCATTTCACCGGAAGCTTTTGAGTTCCATTGACTTGGTGTTTGCCGTCTAAGCGTTGATATCCACCAACGGACTGAACTGTTTCGTCAGTGTGAAGGTTCAACTCTAAACATGTGTACGTATGGAGTCAATGAATTTCACAAGTAACTCAACATTTGCCGTTACGGACTTACAGAATTCACGGGATCCCTGATTATTGACTTGCACTCTTTGATCCCTGTGACTAAACTGACGGTCTTCAACCATTCCATAATGTTATTCCAAGTGGAAAAGTAGGACAACTTTCATTGCAAGATGACTGTGACATATCGGTAGAACAGAATCAATTGGTGTTGTTCGTTTGCAGCTAAAAATCTGCCCCGAGAGTTCTGTGTTCATTCTCGAGGGATTTCAGTGATAAAATTGTTCACAACCATGTTAACTTGCTGCCTTCTGGGTGTGTGTAGGGGGTTGGGTGGGGGATGATCACTTTTCAGGCTTATTGTTCCACTGTGGGAGGACCTCTTTATTGTAAAGTATTTCCTGACCACAATTGAAGGTAAAATCGTGCGGCCTAAACTGTGGATCAGTATAATCCGAATAGCAGGCCGATCTAGACCTGGGTCCGATCAACAAGGTGGAAGTAGGAACAGGGTAAAAATTGGGTGACCATTCATCGTGAAGTTTCTTCAAACTTCCACTGGTCAGACATGATCCACCATATCTATGGAGTGTTTATTCCCCAGTATGAGGTAATATGTACAAGGTAAAATACAAGCCATTCACCTTGCTCTATTTGTACAGGAACGTTTTGATGAAGTAACTCGTAACTGGTTTTATTTTTTGAACTCGATTTCGTCCATTCACGTAGGTTGACAATTCGTTTCCACACCAACCAATATCTGATATCATCGCGGCCGATGCTGGAACGCTCGCTCGGTTGAATCTGTTTGTTCTGGTTTGAAATTCTGAGTAGTGCCTGTTTCTATCTCCTTTTCCGGACATCATTCATTGGGTGTGGTTTAGGAACTCCTACCACCTCCCCACCCCCCTCGAAAAATAAAAACAGGTACACTAGCATTACCACTCGGTCTTTCATCCATGGAATGAGTAGAGCGCCGAGGAGAATGAAAGGACCGGCTGAGTGCGAAACCACACAGGCACTCAGAATTCTGGTGAAATCACGAGTGGGTATAGGCTTCGTTCTATGGAATTCTGCGCGTCTCACTATGGGTGATGCAATCATACTGAAACCACGGGTAAAGTTTTATCGACTAGCACAGAGTGCTGTTCCGTTTGTGGATAAACTCTCGACATTCCTGGGTCTGATAATTGTCCCGGTCGGGATTAGAATAACAAATCAATTTCAAATGCTTTCCGGACAGACAATCATGAGACCTTTGTTTGATACTGCGTCTCTCTGGAGTCAAGTAATAATCATTGTTCCGACTTTAGTGTTTATCCTCATTATTTTTGAAAGTGTACTCACATAATTCAAGGCACTGTTTATCAACATGAACACCGCAAACATCGTCGGAAGGAAACATGCAGTGGTCTGTACTGCTATTTTGTTCATTTCAGGGTAACGCAAGCGCGGATCGACGTGTCAGCTTCACCGGTTCGTCAATGGATTTCAGGTTCGTTCTGTTCTCGATTTCATCCCCCCGTCAGTTTACGAAGAGTTTTGTTTCGAATACGTTTGTGTGTTCTGGTTCGGGGTAAGGGGTAGGGCAAGAACTTTTTCGGGGCACTCGAAAGTCCCAGTTTTGAGTTACTAGGTCGATGTAATTAGTAAATGTTGTAGCTATACATAGCGTCTTAGTGGTCTACATTTTCTCCGCCGTATGAATGCATGGATTTTAGATTAAGTGGGTTAACCTGAACCTCGACTTTCACTCGACTTACGTGGAAGCGACGCTGTTCAGTTCCTTGTACCATGCAGTAATTTACAAGAGACTAACAGTTCACAAACCGAACAAGGCTGAAACAAACGTTACAAGGGTGGTGCTGGCTCTGTGTGGTAACGTCATCAAATTAGCACCCGGGGACGTGCGTTCGAATCCCACCAACACCGCCCGACCATCTGCGTTTTATGGTATCCCTTTGATTGTACGCTTTCCCCTGCCTAAACTATATCAGTATGTATTCAATAAAAGGAAGTAAAAATGAAGAAAAATTAATCGGTAAACAGGTATTCGTGATACGGAAGTATCACCGATTGATGGTTTTTTCGATTTATAGACATGTGACTTGAGCGTTAGTCTCTTAAAAGATGGGTTGGTATGGACACACCATAGACCGACTGTGGACAATCAGTGATATGGTTCCCTCCCTCTCACTTTAATCCTACAACAGCGAGGATCGGTCGGGCATCCACAGATGCAAATTTGAGTTCACCATACCACTTTGCATCGATCTGAAGAATCGATCAATGGAGTTTGTACTGTTTGAAAACTAATGTGCTCAGGCCAAACTCGATAAGGCGAAAACAATTTTGGAATGTGGCTATTGGATAACAAATTGCATATTGCTAGCACAATTTTGATAGAATCCACTGAACGTTACAAATCTGATTAGGTACAATAGTATTCAACTCAACAGATCAGAGACGATGAGGAAATCCGAGGATTATTAGATCCTGTTCGTTCATGATGTATTTGATATTTCTAAGAACTTTTCAAATTAAGCCACTCGTCGATTCATTAGTTTGAATACCAGATTGCTTTCTGACTGGATCCGATGTTCTCATGCGTTTTAGTACCTGCTTCAGTGGGTTGTTGTGCAGACTAAAATGACCGTCTGTTAACTCTGATGAATTACGCGGAGAATAGAAATGGTAGAGCTTGAACGGGACACTGTCTGTTCTTCGTCATTAGTGCACATGGGAATGTGAACCGGCCTGCCTTAATATTTTATTATTATCAAGTCAGACGGCGTGTGGAAGAAGGTCAAGGTTGATCAGACCGGGCCTCGTAGATCAGGCTAAAATTCTCAGTAGAGATCTCATGACAAACATGAGACTGGGTTAGATCCGTTTTCCCAAAGGATGGTGCTCATATATCGAATCATTTTCCACACACAATCATTTTATTCACATTTTACAACTCTGTTTCGGTACTACTGTCAGTGTTTGACCCTTTATTCCTCGATCGAAGTAACGCGTAGCCCAGTAACCCAGTAGCTATATTTTGTGGCAATATGGTCGATGGGAAGCGCAAAGTTGATAAAACTGTATCATAAATCTGGAATCAAACATCTGAGTGCCTTATTGTGGAATAAATACCTGCAGTCTGGTAAAATGTGCCGTAAAAAAAAGTAATATTGACGGGGGTGGTTGGGTGGGTGGGCTGGGTGTTCATCATTCAGACTTCAACTTCGCGCACAATCCTCCAGTCAACTATACACGCAACAAAGAAAAACACAGGAGACGAGTTTCAATCACGGAAATCNCTGTGTCAACCAGCTCACACCGTGGCTGACCAGAATTTCTTATTCATATTTGTTTCGATATCGTTTTTAAAGGTGATCAGTCAGTTACTTGAACCCGATAACTACGAAAGAAGACAGGCTTTGGGTCGTTGAACAAATCTCAATCTGCACGTCTTGTGTCCAATTGATCCGGAGATCAAATCTCGGACGGTATTTTGGATTTTATCCACTGATACTCTCTATCAAGAATGGAACTGAAGTCCAGGGCTTCTTGAGGGTATGGTTGATCAGACCAAATGATAGTTATGCTTGAAGGTGAAGTTGTAAGAATGGTTTTTTGCAATGATAATGCACATCGGACACCACTAGTTACAAGCAGCTGTGCTTTAAATATGACTAATTAGTAAATGTCAGTGATATTCCACGCACAGAGCGAGTCCGGACCCATGTACGTGTGTTTAACTCACTCCTGTATTTATGCGTTTCACAAAGATGACACATTCCGCCTTTCGTTACCAGATTTGAAATACTGTTATGGCTCTCAAGCTTTTTGTTCCAGTAAATATGAAGACCGAAGGTTTACAGGGGTTCCCAGACTTTAGTTACTAGCTGGTTTTTCTCTTAATTGCTAAATCTCGAAATTGCTAAAGCTGTCACAGATTTCCTCTTCTTATCACCGTTCAGGACAACCGTGTGTTTGTGTGATATGGGCGGTACTTTCTTCACTTTTGAATGAAAATATTAAAGCGGCAACTATTGATACTGAGACAATTGATCTGTTGTTACCTTGTAGAATGATTCCATCAGCGCTTACGAACGGACTACAGTCCAAAGTTTCCGCTTCATTATCATCGCTACCAACCGATGGTGTGCTGGATGAAAATCGATACAGTCGTACAGCCAAATGGTTAGAGTATAGTGGATCGCGTCGCGCTTCCGATGCTGAACCCCTGCCTCATTACAACTCAGGCTTGGGCAATGGACAGCCCGGATTCACAAACGCCCAGTCACGTCCACTGAATGGGACTGGGGATAGACCGAACCAGAGGCGTATACGAATGCACAAATCGATCAGTGCTATGAAGAGTTTGGATGCGAATCAGAAGTCGGTCTCCCATCCGGAAATACCCAGTATCCGAACACACATCGGTTCGGAAGAATCGCGTTCAAGTAGCTCGGAGAATATTCGACCGCGGAATAGCGATTTGGCAACTAAAACCATTTCAGCTGTGGCCAGGAAGCGAAAAGATCAGAAAATTCGGGAGAAGAAACAGAAACTACGTAAGTTTAGAAAAAATGAGCTACCACATTATCGCTCATCCCAGATGAACTTGTCCGCTCTAATACTGTCGTATTATCGATGCACTTCTAACACTGTATTGTAAAATCAGATGACGCGGCGAATCAGGTTTGATTTCGTTGTTTTCTCTTTCTGCCTTTAGTCTGAAGGATGAGAATGCACTATAACTTGCCACCCTGACTTATCTTTCACCCATTGGGGTTCAAGCCTCCCCATAATCTCTACTTATCATCTTGAATCCAAACTACTGATGGTAACCTCAGTAGTGTATTTGAAATGCTAATCGGTTCTTCAAAAACATGATCTGTCCCGGGTTCCGGAGATGGATGGATGCAATTTATCACTGCTCTAAACAGCTCATCACACGTCTGTCGAGAGTCATATGGGCCATCTCACCAGTTGATACGAATTGTATAATAAAGGTTACACATTGATATGTTTAGTTAAACTGTTTGTTTGTTGTACTGCATTGGATCGTAATTATAACTTCTGTAAGCGTTGTGCCTACATATTTCCGTCAACAATGTACAAAATCAAGAAACATTGTTAAATATTGAAACTGTTTAGAAAGTCAGTGAAACCGGAATACCCACTAAATAGAGTATCACACAGTTACGATAAACGTTTTTGCATGAGGAAACATAAAAGTTATTCGGGTTTAATAGATAGAAGGAAATAACAATAAATTGTTTAAATCCGTGCGTAATTGATGATGATGAGCGGGATTCATCAGCATTATTTATTGAAATTTTCCACATGGTTTTTAAATAACGTCCACACACATTGGTTATTAACTCCTTCAGCGGGATTGAAAAAGCATGGTGAATTATGACTAGTCCATGTCGAAGCAGCTTAAATTATTTTTTCGGGAGAGTAGAAGAAACAACAGATGAACACCGAGGTAGAAGGAGGAAACACACTAGCACACAAATTTGGAAATAATCGATTTTTGAACTTTAAAATGGCAAGGTCTACGGATAGGGGAAGAAGTTGAGTGACGATTAACCCAAAAGTGAGAGGTCCAATGAAAATTATCATCGACACCCGCCCCCCCCCTCGCAGGTATTTGATACACATTACTCGAATACCGGTTCAGAGCTAATCGATACCGGATCAGATGGGGGAAAACAATGTGGTACCGTATAAGGGACATTCTAATTAGTTAAAAAAATTTAGAGAGGGATAGCAAGTAGCGGAAACTTGTTGAACTTTATCCAAGTTGTCAGAAAGTTGTAAAATATCAGAAAAGTCCGAGATAGCCTGACATAAAACCAGATTGTATATGAAGTTTAGCCTCAACATTCCAAAATTCATTCTGCTCTTTTATCCCAATGGGAAACGGTAAGACAGCAATCATAACCGGTCCATGAAAACGCATGGTTATTAGTTGTGAAAACGGAAAGTGAAACTAAATGGTTATTCATGGACAGATCTGATGTTGGAAAATGCCTAAGGGTGTTGATTTCTTTTTCTTCTACTCCACAGCAGAGGCAAAACTGACAGCATTTGTGTATTTGGTGATATGCGCAGGAAGAAACTAATAGAAATTCTAGATGCCAAAGGTATTCTAACTTAAACCGGTGCTCAAATGTGAAAGTATTCTTGAAATCGTTCACTTTGTACACTTCGTCATGATCAATTATGTATGTTTGCTCTCAGAAACAAAAGGAACTATTCTATCACTCATTTTCTCTTCCATTTACGTATATGTTGGCCGACAAGTCTGACAATTTCCAATTTCCGCTTATCATGCTTCCTCACGGACAACTACGTCTGGTTTTAGTTCCGAGTGGTCCTCTGGCTCACTTTTCGTTATTCCGGTATCCCTACACAATATGTGTCCCCATTGTCCAATTTTCCCTCACCTTCAACTGCCTACAATCCTGATAAAACAAGAGTATCTATCTATCTACACCACTAATACGCCATGGAGCAGTCTTTTTCTGTTTGATCTGTCTACATTAACGAGATTATCCGTAACGCGTTGACTTAGCTACTCGTATAGTGTCATTGTGCAAGTAGCCTGATGAACAAGCAGTAACACTATTACTACTACTAGTATTATTATTATTATGAATAATAATATTACTATAGTCATATCGTTAACCAACATGTTTCGGTTTTTCGAAAAGAACGGGTATTTATTTCCAGGCTCTAAAAATACCCGGTATATCAACCTCCGCGTCATATGTACACGGTGTTGGCCGTTACAGTAGGTGTTCACAAACGCTCCAGTCTTGTAACAAGCGAATCCGTAACCGTCAAACCAACAACACGGTCGCATCCGGTATTGCTTTTTCTCTGTAGCTAGGCTGAGTTGCATTCACGTTGACGAACGCCTCGCTCCACTGTCTCAATGCCTGAACCTGATTAGGTGTCCCAACGACACATATCTCCATCCATCGTTGTTTATTGAAAGGCCGAACTCCACCAAACCATTTCGGTCGGTAATTCATTCCCAAAGTACTTTTGTTTGCTTACACAGCGATGACTTTTTACAGAGCGTTATGAATTGCTGGATCGATCCCTCATACCGGAATAACAATGGTAACATTCCATTTGAAGATGATACTTGGTTTGACGGTCTGGGAATCGGAATGGAGCTTGTTTTGCGGGGGAACAGAGTTTGGAGCGCGTGACACTTTTCATCCCAATACTAACCCGCTGAAGGCATTTGTATTTGTGTATGTATGTTGTTGAATGGAGTGTGAAATGTACGAAGAGGCTGAATGAATACCAGACAACTGACGGTTGTTTTCCCCCAGACTCAACCACGATGAATGGGAACCAAATAAGACTGCGTGTCAATGAATCCCCCCCGGGGTAACTATGGTGATAGTCTCTGTGATGTGCAGTTCCAATGAAACTGGTGAATGATGGTTCTCTACCCCGTGGATTTGTTTGTCCTTTTGCCATTTGCACCTGTATTACTCCCAGGGAGTGATAGAGAACAATGGTTAATTAGCCATTTGATTTTATGTATGGATTCTCACAAAAATAGTTTGCTTTACGAAACCATCGAACAGAATTGGCAGGAGAGAGAGGGAGAAATAAATTGCTTCGTTCGAAGAAAAATGTATATTCCCAGCGAGTATTACAGGGTTATCTCACGGGCAAAACAGGAATGTGGGAACAAACACAAATCAAACCCTGAAAACCATTCACAACAATTCAGCTTGCATCAAATGTATTGAATTTTCCCCACGGTATGCCGTTCGGTTGTCAGAAACAACGGCCTCTCATGATCTGACTGCTCCACATAAATCAGATCAACTATCAGCTGTCAGACACCTAGAAACACATACTTATGTAGGGTCACTTACGAGTCCAAGCCTCTGACTGGTCAGATAATGTGACTACACTTTTTTCTATCAAGCTATAGCCAAAATCCGTAATCCTTTAGCATTGCCCAAGTTTTCTTTAGCTAAAACTCAAAGTCACAATGTGTAAACTCTAGTCATACCACAATAGGCCAGTCAGATCCAAAGTATCGGAATATGCTCTGAGGTCGTAGAAAGTTGAAAAGTTTATTCTCTTCAAATGATGTTGCAAAGCTTGGGCAAGAACTGAGGTGTGGCGTTCGTATGCTGTATCACAGATTGATTGGAGAAAATTTAAATTATTTGCTTGTATCACCAAACCATTTGACACACTTCGTACATCTTCAGTGTTTCCCTATAACATGCGAGTGAGTATAAATCTCCAATGTAACACAAACGGCACATTGTTTCACATTCACAAACTCTGACATGAATCAAAAGGTGATACCACAAAGCTTACTGTGTGTATCTCCAAATAAAGTGAACTCTTTATTTTAGAGGTGGATACAGTGACAGGCCGAGGATGATGACTAACGTTCACAAAAACACATCCCTTTTGGTACACCTTTTCCCCATTAGGTTTTACATGAAACCCGTAATTATTGAACCGTGATCATGGAAATTATGTCAAACCGGACAGCTTTACCAAACTGATGATAGAAAAAGGGGTTGTATCTTTGTCAATAATGTTTATGATCCTCAGCGGATTGTGGTTAAAGGATTATGGGTTGAGGCCAAAAGGACTGCGGGTTTTGGCTAAAGCTTGACGGGAAAAGTTCTAGAATAACTGTTAATGGAACAAGCTTGAAAACTGAAACCCAGGCGCTTTCGGTTATCATCACATTGGTCCGTTATTCTTGTATTCGAACCTCGTTGCCACTGAAATTTTTCTACTTCTGTATCCACCAAGATGGCATCTAATCGACCGCCATTCCGGTTCTTTAAATTGATTTTACCATTGATTATTCAATAAGTGGAAAAAACTATAAAGTCATCGTTGTTGACATAATTCAACAGCCTGAAAACTGGTTATTGAGTGATCATTGTCCGCCAACGAAGGAATTATCGGACAGATAGAGTACGTTGTATTGATTCAGAATAGATGGGAAACCGATAAAAAATTAAATAAATAAAGTAAACGTCTTTTTACTTCCTTTTATGTATTAAACATACAGATATACAGTCAATATTCAGAAAGGAGAGCCGTGACCATACAAAGGCTGCCTGGGAAAATACAGACAGGGAAGACGGCCGCCCCCTGAAGTGGTTCGATCCCAGGACGCCCAGGCCATAGAGAATGCAAATCCACCAGCTTAGTGATTGCAGTAGTTCAGGGGACCCTAAATATAGCTCACAACGTAGAATAGCAGGCCGATCTTGTGCGTGACTCGAGAACAAGACGAGGTAACACAAAGAGGACATTAGGGTACAAAAGTCCGAGATCGTGAAACAGTTATAAACTATACTTGTGAACTCTTAGCACCCCTTCAATCGGGAGATATGAACGTATTTCGGTGTTATTGGTTGACTCAAATATTCTTGAAACACAAACTGTAGGAGATAAGAGAGTTGTTGGGATCGCTTTGCTTGAAAACTGGTGAAATCATCACATGTGACAAAATGTGAAAATATCAGTGCGCGGCCTCGTAGCTCAGCTGGTAGAGCATGCACGTACAAAGCGTAGATGGCGTCCATGCGTGAGTTCGAATCCCACCGAGGCTACTGAACTTTTCAAAATCCACATACAAACTTCAAATCTGCTAAAACAACAATTTGAAAAATCATCACACTTTTTCAGGGGCCAAGAAATGTATTGATAAAGAAATAAATTTATGTTCGAGAAATAAAATTTATTTGCGTGACTACATTATCAAGACGATAAAAGGATTACAGCTGAGTGAAATGGTTTGCATTAATTCAACCCCACTGTGATTTTAAGGTCTTTGTTGTTGTTAAAAATGAAGAAATTGACAATCGATCACAGATTGGGCACAAAAATACGAACTGTGAGGCACACACACGCGCAGTCGCTCTAAGATGGGATTAGCCAAATTATATGCCTTTGTTGTTTGCAATGGAAAGAGATTCGAAGAAATGAGGCTTGAGATGTGCCTCGGTTTAAAGCCGTTTTGACTTTGTATTGACGGGCGAGGAATTTGTGGTAGAATTTGGTTAACTCACGTCTCCACTAGAGGCGCAGCGACCAATCAGTTGTTTTTTTATTACGTTTATATAGAAGGATTTTCGTAAAGCATCGCGTTTTTCCTTACTGACTACAGTAGATTTCAAAACCTTGCGTCCCCCGGGCTATGGACATTTCCGAAATTAAAATTGATTCCATTGCGTTCTCTAACCAAACTTATAAAAACCGGTGAAAGGATCAAGCTTATCGACAAATCACATCCACCCGTTCGCGGTGGAAACTAAGAGATGGATTTCACAGAGGAATTTCTGGTGAGAGTTCAAAATGAATCCAACTGTTGACACTTGGAATAACTGCATCACATTGAGAAACGTTTGCGTAAAAATCGTGCTAGAGGACAAACGCAATAATCAATAAAGCCTGACTCAGAAGTTTATTGTCAATCCAAAGTTCCTAAACAAGCATATCAATTCTACCAGAAAAGTTAAATACGGAAAACCGGCACTGAGGCATGCTGGACGCGTTTCCACTACTACGTCTGAAGCAGCCGAATTCTTAAAAGTATAGTTTCATGAAATCTTCGCTGCAGATAGCAAATTCAGATTTGCAGCTTCCATGCATTCTGCCATGTGTCGCATAACCCCAGTAGACTACCGTCGCCTTCGAGAATAAAATGGTAAAAGCCAAACTGTTGGGTTTGCGTAAGTATTCTTCTCCATGGGAAGGCAACATCCGTCCATGGAGTGCTATTCTTGACAAACCGCATATTTAAAATTATCGCTAACTTACATCAAAATGTGTTTAGCAAGAAGGTGGTTCCCCAGTCCTGGAAACGCGACATCATTTCATTCATTTACAAAGATGGATGTCCGCAGTGATACCGCAAACTGCCGTCCGGTTTCACGTCTCTCTGTCCTGTCAAACGTAGTGGCATCTATTGTTGCTCATTTTCTGACTGAGCACATCATGATTTTTAAAATTCTGTCACCAGCTCAACAAGGAGCCATGAAGAAAATAGTCGTGCACCGCAGATCTGTTACATGCTCAAGATGAACGAACAAGAACATTTGATACGGGGAATCAATAGACACCGTCTACTTGGACTTCTCTAAAACCTTTGATAGAGTGAACCACCAAATACTGGTGTGAAAACTCCAAAACTAAGGTGTTTGAGAACTGCTTCTTGACTGGATTGAGAAGCTTCTTCGACAACGAACCATATCAGTTTGAGTTAATCGTTTGCTATCGGGACCAATTGAAATTGTTTCTGTAGTTCCAAACTGATCCGCACATGGTCCCTACCTTTTCCACTACAACGGTAAAACATGGAGAACAGAACAACATTCAGATTATAAAGCACTACAGGAAACATAAATATAAGATTGTATCATTGCGTTACAAGGATCGCTTTCCACATGTACTTGGAAATGAGCCAATACGGCATACTCCGAACAAAATGATCTAAGAGTTCCTATTTGGTAGGATCTTGGATGTTCCACACACTGTGTTATAGAGCCATCAGTGGCCCTAAAGCAAGTTGGATCGAACATGTTTTTAAGCGTTCTAAGCAGATCTATTACCCCGTTGGCCATCAAGATACATTAGACTATCCATTGAACATATTATCCAAGCTTGAAATCCATGGCTAATTCGTGACTAAAAAGGACTCAAGCGTCTGCACAGAACAGCAACCAAAATGCCATTCGACTGCCGTGGCCGTAGACCAATCGCACGGATGACGCATCACAGTGTTGTGATGATCTAGGGGTATGAAACACGTCGCGATCACCCCCCCCCCTCCCGGCCACATTCCCCTCCCTTTCAATCAATCCCTGTGACTTTTGAATAAATGAATCACTATCATCCCCATTCAACATGTCATTTCCCCTATTCGATCTGTACAGGCTAGAAGGTGAATCAGTGAAAACCACTGTTTGCCTCTGAACGTGTGTTCTTATGTCAAAATCAGAATATTCTGGAATTTAATACGTTCCCGCCTCAATGAGACATTGAGACACCACAATGTTCAGCACCCGTGAATGAACGCGATAAAGTGGTATTTCATTATACTACCATCCTAACTCAATTCGTACACATCCTATGGGATTCAATAAGCTTCAGATTGTAAACTGCCCCTAATGAAAATTTTATTTTATTGATGAGGCCAGTTGTTTCGGTTCACGATTAGCAAACCACCCCATTGATTTGGGTTCTGTTGAAAAACATTTGTTTTGCGATTTTGGAGATTGATTGTGCTCTGTGTGACCACAATAAGGTAGTATTAACGTTGAATCGGAAGGGGAATTTATGGGAATGTTTGCGGTTGGTACACCAAGGAATAAGATTTGCGCATGCGTAACCTATTATCTAAGTACTCGTAGAAACATTTGAAGTGAAGCAGAATTCACTTACCGAATGCGAACCCCGAATTCTACGAAAACCATTCAACCAACAGTACCACGTTGTGATATATGCTGTTTGAAGTGTCTGCTGAGAGTAGCAGATGGACAAAAATTACACTTTTCTAATGATTCCATGTGTCAGTTGATGCGCATGTAATGATTTGGGAGAAAAGAAATGCATTGACCTAATGATGAGACCATATCTCTCAAACGCGCGCTCTTTGATTGGTTGCGCCACGCTTTCGTGCTCGTGGCCGCGCTGGATTTTGTGGCGTTTCATTTATCCCCATCTGGATGCCAAGCATGCACTAAACCTATGCTCATTCCCACTCCTATATGATCCGATGGAAAACTGTGAATTCTATGCTTTCCACAAACCATTTGCTCAATGAGTCTGGTAACTATGCCCGGGTGAAAAAAGCAAGCGAACCGACTAACAGACTACACTTACTTGCACCCCTTCTTCCAGGATTACTGTATCATCAGTGGTCATCACTAACTTTTACTCGCTCCAATTATACACGGTGGTGGTCAAGTGGTTGTCGCCGAATGGTGACCTGTGAGTCCCGGGTTCAAACTGCTCCACCGCCGCCCGTATTCCCAGCCAGCCTTTTCATGGTCGCGGCCTCCTCTCCTGAATATTGACTGTACATTTGTGAATTCAATAAATAAAAAAGAAAGTAACAAGACGTATATTTAGTTATTTAAACACATATTAGTTGCGATATATGCGTTAGATGTGTACAAGGAACCCGATTCAATCACAATGTTGAAGACACGCTAGTGTGTTGAGCTTGCTACCGACATAATAGCAGCCAATTAAGGAAGAGGGCTGGAGGTGGATTGGTAAGCTAAATCGATATCTCCTGGTGCGATAAATCAGAAGTAATATTTAGCTATTCCAAAAAATGCATTGACTGTTTATCCGTTAATTGTCATCCAAAATTTTCCCATCCCAAAAGTACAATCATCACCAATGTGTATGTATCTCTCGTGTTTTTAGACTGAAATCTCTACTTTCTTCGAATTTTATTTCCCGGTTCCGGTTCCTTTATTCGACAAAATCTCCTCTTAATTGTTGGTAGTTTTAATCCCGTCAGATTTCCCCTCTGTCTCCGTTTGGTCTATCTTACCCCTTTGATTCTCCTACCAGAGACATTTCCGTACTAGATAGAGTGAATAAAAACCATCCCAATTGGTTCCTTTAAACACCACTGGCCCCGTTTACTACCAGTGAACATTGTGTTCTTCTTGTTGGACCAAAGTGATACTGTCGCACTGCCTCTCAAACACGCATACGTTATCATCTGATAAAATTTCATCTAAAAAATGTTCCACCCAGCCGCATCTCTCTCTCTTCTCAACCGTTCTTTAGAGATTGTTCAGTCTTCGCTTGATTTTCGTCCATTGCTTTTTAAATGTTTCGATTTTGCACCTAAACGATGAAATCGATCTTCCACTTGTGTTGTCCCATAGAAAAATTGTTTGATTGCATCGGTAAGTTTACCCTCCTCCGTTTTCAAATCATTGTGAAGGCACAGAGAATGGACCCATAAATCTGGTCATGCAGCAGCCGTAAAGAGCTACTCCGATTTAAACAAGGCCGATATAGCAAATTCGAGTGTAACCGTCGAAGCACAGATGTTTTGAACAAAGTAAATCAGAGATAGAAGCCTTGCCTATGGTAAGGTAATCGTCTTCTCCGTGCTCAAAAACACAACACATCAAAATACTCCGGTGAAAAGCAACTGCATTAAGACAACCTTCATTCAGCCGTCAAATAAGAGCCAGATTCCCTCCTTCCCACGCAATGATTGCGATCCGAGGACATTTTCTAATGACTAGATATTTTAGCTTCTCCGATAGTACAAAACATCCACACCTGCAGACCCTGATATTCTCTTTCAGTCGTTTTCTTACTCTTCCTTACTCAGCGAGATCACGTCTCTCATTAGTGAGTTCCGGATGATTCTGGATTCTTGTTGTCATTGAAACATGATTGCAATTCCAAAGGCCTCAGCATCAATCGCTGTTGCGAACCGGTTTCACCCTATTGCGCTGACTTCAACAGTTCTGAAGTTGACTGAAAATTGTCTTGTATTCAAATACCACGATTCCCTTTGAACTCCCTCCAGTTTGTATATAAAACCAACAGATCTACACTGGTTTTGTCTTCACTCTTTTCCATTTTATTTGCAAATTGGTGGCTTTAAGTCTGTCCATTGTGCTTTTCTTGCTTATTCATCTGCGTTTGAACATCAAAACCCGTTTAATAATTCAGTTGTGCTCTAGAGTGCTGTTCTATCGCCACATCCGTTTTTCTTTCGGTCCTACTCTCTGCACACATCCAAAGGTAGGCTGACGACATCGTTTCGAGTCAGGCGATATCCTCTCCTCTGAACTTCGAGTCCTTCACTGAAGACATCATGAATCCTGCAGTTTTTCTTGATCATTATACATCCAAGTGCCTAGAGTGCATTTTCGGTTTTCGGGCGTTTAATTCCCACTGGATTCTGCTACCAATAATTGTAACCTTATGCGGAGCATGACCTTGAAACCCCTGGTTTTCGGCATCAATATTCATCTCCGGCGGCCCACACACGTCCGGTGGAGGAAAGTTTCTGTTATGAATAACGATCGAGGTATCGGCAAATGAATAGTCGTAAAACAAAATATCTTATTTGGTGCGAGTCTGCAGAATTTCCACCCACACAGTACAGTTGATGGAACGGTCCACTATTGGATGCGCATTCTTGTATTCACCATACGGAGTGGTAGCAATACACGCCAGAAGGTCTTGTACATTTTTGGCGGTTGAAAGAAACCGCCGATCGCATAATTTTGTGAACTACCCACAACTGTGAGTAGTATCTCACAACATGAGGAAACTGAAACAGCTCTCCTTTTAGATACTGAAATTCAGACACTTTTGAATTTCGCCGTCAGTTTTCTGCTTTTTCGTTCAACAATGCGTTTTTCCGTTTTACTCAAATGCTCTGCAGCAGTGTTTTTCGGCATCTTAAAATTAGATTTCAGTCATTCTGGATTCCGGTGGATTAAAGAATCATAGAGCTTAGAACTAATATGTTAACTTCACCAATATAGATGACCCTCTTTATCCACACTTTACCTTGATTTATATGAGGGTAATGGAGGACTTGATTTGTTTATATGATGAATTCGTCGTGTGAGTGAGACGTGAGCCGAAAAGCTAGTGAGCACTGGGCAGCTGTTTCGACCTAGTTTGTGTCTCATCATTAGCTACCCGATGGCCGAGTCGGTAGTATGCTTGCGTTCTACCTGTGAGGTCCCGGGTTCTGGGTCGATGGATTTGCACTACTGATGATAACCAACCTTGATTTATCCTCTTGTCGTTCCCATTCATCCATAAGCTTCTACTTCCGGCATCAATATATATGATAGTAATTCCCCCGTATCCTATCTGACCTGACTCCTAACCAACAAGGAATAGGATTTTGTGGAATAAAATATGGGAACGTTTTCCCGAGCTACACATTGCAAAGGAACACCCAAGCTGCATTCGTAACAGCATGTTCGCCTCTCTTATTAGGGAGTTATTCGCATCCGAAAATTGATCTTTGTTCGCCGTCGCGCCTTACTCTTTACTCCATTATATTCAAATTCATCACTTGGGTGCTTCACACAGTGCTATTGTTGGTGTGCGCCCAGTTACAGACATTCCTGCTAACACCGTCTAATTGGGATGCTAGACCGGTTTGCTCTAAATCCGGCCTATCCAATTGGGGCCTCATGTGGTGTCACACTCATGCCTCAGAAAGCACCGGTTACCGGTATTTCTCACTGATTCATGGTCATTAGTGGCTACAGATACCCATCAGTCTACTATTCATCGAACAGAGATGCATAATCAAAATATGCTTCCGATTTTCATTTCATGGATCATGTTTTCATGAAATGTTTTCAGTTAGTCATCATTCCTACAGTCGTCATGTGAATAGGTTAACACACTCACCTCCATAGATATCGTTTTTGTGTGACAGACATCATAAATGTGGTTTGCTTTTTCGCTAACAGGAACTACAAACGCACTAAAAATATCCCAGACAAACACAAGTAACAGTAGTGGCAACTCCGCGAATCCGGTGAATAACAGTACACTCTCCGATATCGGCGAGAGCCCCGATCCGAATCCACCCGGACGCAGTTTCGGTCCGGCATTGTCGAATGAAACTGACCCCTGGCCGACAATAGCCGGTAGTAGGATTATTATTGAACCACAAAAGATGCTCGGTCGACGTCCAAATCGACTGATTCGAGACGATCGTCCAGACTCCTCCAGTCACATTCCGTCGTCTATGACGGANCGGATCCCCGTCCCGCTTTAAGCCGTTGTTCTGTCCAAACCGATATGAGCCAGACTGAGCCCATCGATCGACAGGCGCATCCGTTAACCAAAGCGGTTAAAGTGACCACAATGGAAATCAGGGCACAAAAGATTCAAGTAAGTTTTTTTCTTTATTCTGATTTTTTTTGTCCCGCTGACAAAAAAATTACGATCAAAATTGAGGTTCTCGATGGATAACATTGAATCTTTCTAGAAACATGCTAAGTTCAATCCACAAAATACACTGCTCTGTGAATAAAACATTGGTTTGTTAAATCGTTTGCTTGACTCATTATTTATTATTTATTCGAGTATCAGGAGATAATATGGCTCGAAGTAAGTTTCTCAAGATCAACGTGTCCGGCCTAGAAAGTCCTGTACAGACTTTTCAGCTAACTGTTAACACTCGTCGGCTGTGTTTATTGGCCAGGCTTGTCACATCTTTGAGGGCCGTACACTACCAACTGTTCATTCAACGTGTTTCGAATGAACACCAAACGGTACCCACCTGTCCGTTCCCCCTGGATGCTCAATACCTTCCCTCAGAATATGAATGGACTCCATGATGCATGTCTCAATAAAAGTGGCAATGTCGAACTATCACTCAGGCCCTGCGTGCCGAAACGCTTTGATCTGTCAGAGATACCGATATCTTGAGACATCACTGTATCCATTCTCTAAAGCACACGAGAGATAAAGTTGTATAATCGGTCATGTTTGCAAGCTATTTAATTTTCTGTCTCATTGGGTTTTGGCAAAAAAATCGAAAGATCTGGTAAAAAGCTATGGTAAATGCTGCAAACAACACCGTGCATGAGGGATATCACACGGTTTTACTGTTTTATGAATATCAAAATACATGACATGCCAATGATTTCTCCAGCTTCTACAGTTGGCGCACAAGTAATGTGGGATAAAAGAGAGTTCCACTTTTGATGCACAATTTGGAAGAAAAAGGCTGATGTTGGCCTAATAATATACACTACAGAAAGTAGTATTCGGCAGGTTTGCCCGCTCTCTCTCTGTTTCTATTCAACTTTTTCATAGATTTAATTTTTGAAACAGCCCTATCCTCGTGCAAGGATAGCGGTATCGATTTACTCATAGGTGGTAGACTGTCCGACCTGGAGTATACAGACGACCATGTGCCATTAAATGAAGATTCAGGTAAGCTGCCAGCTTTTCTGGGTGGTCTGAGCGCTAGTGTAGCGTTTTGCACCTTCAAAGTTTAAAATGTTGCGACAAGATTGGGTTGGTCCAGCACCCAGTCTTACCCTGACTGGGGAACTAATAGAGGAAGTAGACAAATTTTGCTACCTGAGCAGCTATATCTCACCTGGTGGGTGCATCACAGATGAAGTGTCGGTGCGCATACAAAAGTTTTGATTGGGATTTACCAACTTCAGACATTTGTGGCGCCGTTGCGACATCCGGCTGTCCGTTGAGAGTCGATTATATGTTGCAACAGTTCACCTAGTCCTGCTCTACGATGCAGAGACTTGGCCATTACAGGAATAGGTTGTCGGTGTTCGAACACCGCTGTCTACGTAGCATTGCAAGAGACTGGTGGGGTAACCGGACGAGCAATTATGAGGTTAGGCGTAGAGTTTTGGTAATCTCGGTCGTCCACTGGAGCTAGTAGTCAACCTTCATAGACTGCGCTGGTTG
>UZAN01044726.1:0-31807 GCA_900618425.1 Echinostoma caproni
TGCAAGGGTGTGCTACAGAAAGTCCATTGTTCAAGGTCTTCTTATTCCCCACGTTTTAATTCAAACCGTTTTTGATCTGTGTCCACTACCACGTCCGTTACATTAAAAATTCATCTCGTGATTAGTATCGTTTTTTACAATTTCCAGAAGGAAGTATTTTTATACTATTTGTGTACATCTAAAGTACATGATTCTTGAAGAACCATCGTTTCAAATTATTCGCTTGTTCCTTTCCCCTGTTTTCTTATTGAAATGTGGATAGGAAATTAGAAGGTTCAACTACTCTACCTAGTTAACATTACAGTGGCTATGTTTCGATCTATGCTATTCCCCTATTTCTTCCGACGAAAATCATTCGAGGCACAGCTATTCCATGTTTGTCCNAATCATCAGCGGTGCATATCCACTGAACTGCTACTATTTTTATCCTTACATAAAAGTCCGAAAGTCTTCACGTTATCACAAGGTTATCAGAGCTGTTCGTCTCACGTCTACACCGATGAAGCGTCCATTCGTCTCTGATATTGGACGTTGACTGTTGTTATTCATACAATGGTGATTTTATTGATGAGTTTCATCCTCGCTATTCGTGCTTATCTGATCATTTTTTTTAGTAAATTCGTACATAGAAAATGGCTGCACAAAGGTGCATGGTTAATGGTTGCTCAAACTGAACTTCAAAGCTTAGTTCGTCAGACTCTATTTTTTTGCTCAATAACGTATTTCTGTCGTTTTTCCGCAGTACGCCGATCCCGTTGCTGACTTCATCGACAAATGGAACGCATTTCGCTATCGTCTGTTTCGCGAGTCCTGTGTTTACCACCGCGGCAATTATGTCAAAGATCTCAGCCACTTGGGTCGTCCCATCAACCAGGTTGTGATATTAGACAATTCACCGGCCTCCTATATGTTTCATGCGAGTCATGCTGTGAGTTTCCGAGTGGAACGGTTTTCCATTTGCTCACCGACACCTCCATGCCGACTGTTTTGACACTCGTACTGTTCATTGAAATCGGTAATTTATTCTTGAAAGGTTTCTCATGCAGTACACTGTGGCATCAACCTAAAGGTCTGATGAAAACGATAGATTGACAAGCCAAATACGTATGGAAAAGTTGGTTTCATTTCAAGTTTTCGAATGTGCAATCAACAATTCTTCACTATAGCAAAACGTACGAAGAAAGCCGTATCAAACAGTGAAGTAAAGTAAAGTGAAGTGAAGTAAAGTAAACAGTGACGTACTCAGTAAAAAGCGCATTAAACTGAACGGTAGTGGCCTAGTGGTTTAGTCTGTCACTAGTGTGCTTTATGTTTGAACCCCGCCACCCAACTTTGGTGGTAAATAGGTTTGCTGTCGTCCGGTTCAATGTTACGCCTATCTTAGTGGGGCTTAACGTGGTTCGCCACGCGGTCCTGTTCATCACACAAATATGTGTGTAATAAAAAAATGCAAGGGTGAAACTAATGCATAGTTTGATTATTACGGTTGATTAACTAATTCAATAACACGGAAAGTGAATTGTTATTCAGGCTTTCTAAGACGGGGAGATAGGTTTATCTCTCTCTCTCTCTCTCTCTCTCTCTATATATATATATATATATATATATATATATGTATTAAATGGCTTGCGGTACTGCGAGGCTGTGTAGTGCCCGTTATTGAGGACAATGAGAATCGAACTAACGCTTATGACGTGTGATTGGCGGGATCCGATGGTTGTTGAAAATGTGGTATTATCTACAAATGTCTTTTTTATTTCAGGTGCAAATTTCGTCATGGTTTGACGATGCGAACGACCGGGCACTTCTAGACTTGATACCATATTTTGAGCGACTCGCTTCACATCCGAATGTTGTGGACTTCCTGCGAACGAACACTCCTCCCACACCATATGCTGCGGTCGGTACTGTGGGGCTTCCTGCAGCAGCTTTAACAAATGTACCTCTGTCTGATGTTGCCGGTCGATCTACCGATAGTGGCGCTGTTATTTCCAGCATACGCCGACCTACTGTTGCTTCACCACTCCCAGTCACCCTTCATGAATCTCGTCCAGGTCAACAACGCCGAGAGGGACCGACAGTAACTACGACATCCTCTACGGTAGCGGAGCCGCGGCGAATTCAACCTCAAAGTTCCACAACAAATCAGAGGTTACCTGGTGCAAGCACTCTTCCCGTCATCACGAAGGTAGCAGCCCCTAGTAGCGGAGCTTCCTCGATGAGAAAACCAGCAGAACAGGAATTGGCCGCGTCATTTCCTGCCCCTTTAAGTCTGGCCACTTATGTCCCTGTTCCATCACCACCGACAGCTGTTGCAATTTCAAATTCCACTTCGAGTAATTCTACTCAGGCTCGTGTAGGTGATTCGGTTAGCAACTCACACAATTTCCCCGGTTCTGTTCGTCGGAACTCCTTGTCATCAGGTAATTCCGGTTCCAGACTGGCCTATGGCACTCTCGGCGTCATGGAACGGTCACCCACAGTCGCTGTGGATTTCTCCCCGAAACTCGCCGAGACCGGCTCTTCGGAGCACCAAAAGCGAGTCACACATAGGCATCCAGGTAAACCTGCTTGTTCATCTTCTGGTGAAAATCATCACTTGGGTCTTGACAGCGCTCCACGTCGACTTGGGACGGTGAAAAATCTACCAGATGCTAGCCCACCACTTAGAACCTCTAGCCCACCGTTGTCAGTTGCCCCGAGTCCAGTATCTGCAAGACGTATTGCCCCATGAACCCGGCGGATACTTGGTGCGGTTTTCATATCGTATACTTCAATTGGATTAAAGCAATTTGAACTTTATTAGCTGCGGGTCGCTATCCAAACGATCGATTGCAAGTGATACAGCAGACGAAGGTTCCTTGTACATTCATGTACATTTATTTGCCGGGTGAGGTTTCTGCGCTTATAAATGACACCACTGAAAGGCGCTTCTCGAATGCGCTCACTTCCGCAAACGATTCAGCCATATGCCGTGGTGCATATGCTCGTTCTGAATCCAAGGTGTTCTCAATTTACCTCAAGGGCTTCCATTGTGTAACAAGCCCCTATTTATGCGCCTTTCGACGAATATGCCCGCACAAAACTTGCTTGTCCAACTTTCTTTAAGAATACTTACATAGTTATTCATTATTGTATATTACCCTATAAACCCACGAAAATGTATTCACAAGACTCCCTTCAACTACTCAGTGATCGGTACTCAGCCACGTCGTATTCCGGGTTTCTTTTACACCCCCGGTACACGCACATACTCAACTACCAAAACACACTAAGGCATCCCGTGTTTTGTGCAATATGAGCAAATTACTATTCCGTCTTTCGTCCGACGCTGATGCCGTTTTATGATTTCTTTCCGTTTTTCATTTATTCATGTTGATTGATTGGAATTATTATTTTGTGATAATATCATTATCTTTTGTTTTGCGTTTCGATTTACCTCGTTCTCCATCGATGCACTGATCTTTCTTTCGCTATCGTTCTCCTATCACGCGCAGTGCTGTCCAATCCTCCATTCACCCACCTACCCACCTGACTTATTTCCTGTAGCTTCTCATTTTGAAATTTCTGTGCTAAACCCATTTGTTTCCTTTTCATTGGAAACCCAATTCGTTCTTTTTTGCGCGTCATTTTTCTTTTAGTTGAAATCTCAATCAGTTTTGAATTCCTCTGAACTCAGCCTCTCACCAAAACAAACCCCAGCCTCATCCCCGTATTCACTCAGTCCTTGCTGTTTCAATTCACTTTCAGCCATCAAGTCACATTCTTCTTATGCGTACTGGCTCGTGGACCTCCAGTTTCTTTGTGTTGTTTACGCCATCTAGAAATTACAGCTGCTACTTAGGTGTTTTTGCGCGTATATGCTCTCTGGTCTGTCATCCTTCCGATTCCCTAGGATCTGGCCAGAGCCCGCATACTGTACAGATGTGTACGTCCTTATTGCAGCTGGGCCAGAGCAACACTAACGCCACCATCCTAACCATCACGACCAACGCCGCTACAATCACCGTCTCATGCTCATGTGGACCGTCCCTCGACGTTTTTATTGGTTCCACAATTCCAATACCCTCAGACTATGTAGCGTTTCTATCAGGTGACTGTCTTATAGCGCAGTTGTATATAGGAGTGTGAACATCCACCCACTCATGCGCATCTGTGCGCATGAATGCATTCTATCGCTGTTTGCGTTCGCGTTTATTGCGAGGCTACTGTTGTACAATATTGATCACTCTTAGTTTGAACCAGGAGAGTCAATTGGTGCCTTCTTCTGAGTTGACTATCGCCACTACAACCACCACCATCGTCACCAGTACTATTGCCACACTGTATGTATGCAATTATACTCGTGCATATAAACTTTTACCGTAAATATTTTTTTGTTATCAATCCGGTTAGGAGTTGCACTCAACTCTTAGGCTATAAGCTATCAGACATCGAGAAAACCAAATTGACCACAAATGTCAGCCTTCGAAGCTGATTTAGTTAGTTTGTTCGGCAGAGCGATTAGTAAGAAAAAACTCGTAACTCATTGTATTGTGGCGCTTGACGTACCAAAGTTATCTTGGTCTTTAGAAGAAGCAACTCCACCTTGTCGCCTGGTGGCAATCAAGCCCCAGCATCTGATGGCCCGCATTCTGATTTCTGAACACACTTTAGCACTGAAATCAAGTAGTGATTACTTCCCAGAAATGCTGTGTTTTGTTTTTGATTGTCGCTCCATTATTTTAGGATTGCAAGTTCTGATGAAAACACCCCGTGGTTGGTGTATATGGGGAAACTAACTCAAAAGCTGGGAGATACTGTGTAGTTGTCCCAACATTCCTGGTGCTCATCATGAATGCGAATCCAGCAACCCAGTCAAAATAGAACCCGGAATCTTAGGTAAAAATTCAAGCCATCCCTAGACTAAAGAACCTTACTGATTTCACGCTGACAGGTAGATCTCACGAGATCTATCTGGAATATTGTAATGCGCTTTGACTCGAGTTTGCGGCAGAATGCCCCCTTGAATGGATGCATGAGACAATCAGATGTAAGTCTATTCTCGTGTGGTCTGAAATCATCAAAAGACAAGGTTTTCTGTGGAGAGGATTAGCCGGCAATCTGCAAAAGAAGGAAAATACAAACGTGCCAAAGGGTGTAATGACATCTGATCATGACTCAGTATGGTCGGCGGTGGGTGTCTAGGGTTTTGGCTGGTCACCCTTCCCTTGCACCTCGCGAGATACTCCCATACGACCAAGCGTCTCGAATAACCTCTGCTGAAGAAGCCCTACTCACTGCCTTCTCGTGGCGGTGTTTTCGCACCGAAGTGAGAGGACGAAAAGCCGACATCCGGGGCTATAACCGGGTTGGTGGACCACTGGTAGTTCACCTAGGAGAGTTGACCAAAAACTCTGATTCTAAACTAATCATGAAGAGGCGTACCACCACACCCACACCCTTTCGGTTGTGGCATTGGTCATCAACTCAAATGGGCATCGAGGTGTATTGGGCACCTCGGACGTATGATCCGATGAACTGGACACCGGCTCCCAATTGATTGCGGTTTTCTCACATCGCCCCGCTGCCTTGCGGGTTAGGCTTTGGCTAGCCGAAGGCTTTGGTTGTGGATTCCTTAAGAAAATTCACCTGCTTTGGCCCGAGCAACCTTGTAGTATTCAGCCCACAAGCCTATCATGGCACGTTTTTCTTGTTTATAAAGATTATTGTACCACAATTTGCTTGCCACCCAGTCCGGCCTCAGACAATATATATATATATATATATATATATAACCATCTTTAAATGAAAGGAATTCGTCAGTTTGTGAAAGTTTCCAACAGAGCCACGACCCCGGAGGCTAGTGTTGAGATGAGCGAGGCGCAGTGCCCGCAGCAAGTTCGCAAAGATGGTCTATGCTATATCGTGTTCATCCATAACAAGAAACGGTCTGATCAGCTGCCCGGTTTCCGATTGAGTGGTATGTTTGCATTCTGTTGACAAAATGTTGAAAACTGGTTCTCGTAGCTCGATTGAAGTGAATTCCATTTCGCCTGAAATGGCTGCCACTCACAAGCACTGATGATGCCACCTCGGCTGGTGATGAAACGATTGCAACAAATTGTCAAACTCGGCGAACAGGCGAAGTGGAATGTTTGCATCCTAGGTATTAGGTCGAGGTTTCGATTCCTTGTTGGGTCGATGGATTCGCAGTGCTGATGAGGCCTAAGCAATTATCCAGTGCTTCCCAGCTTTTCGGTTTATGTTTCATTTACACGGCGAATTCATCATAAAATTGTTATTCATTTTCGAAGTTTTTTTTGCACTGAGTCTATAACTAGAGACCAGCTATGTTAATCCCGTAATGCGTTTCATGGAGGATTTACAAATTAACATCGAATGGTGAACCCATCTATCTAAACTGTATTAATATTTCAAATTTTAAATCTAACTACAATGTTCCATTGGAGACGGTTTGCACAAAGTCAGTTCTGTCTGCCGCCAAAAATAAAATCAAGATAAATGAGTTCATTGAGTCCATCGTTTCCTATGTGTATAGCCACAGGTGGCATCAAATATGGGTAATCAAGCTTCTGTGTGTGACTGATTAAACGAAACCCAAACTCAATCCAGCGATGCATTCACCTAAAAAAGCTCAGTACCTAGGTTTTATTTCCAGCGATCATGTTTCGCTCAATGTGGTCCGTATTAATCAGTGTTGATCGATCGGTATCGGTGAATATCAAAGTGCTTGCTTCCAAGGACATTGTAGTTCAATCATAAATTCCCATCTAGAACACGGCTACCGCAGTAAGGTTCGCTCTTATCCATTAACCCATTGCATCGGTCTGCGGACACGTATGGTTCACTGTGGTAAAACGAATCGATAAACAAACTCATTTTTGTTTTGAAAGAATATCAATTGAGGGTTTGCACTCATTAGGTGCGGGTAAACTTTGAAGGGTCCGATAGTGAATTGAGTACATTAGTTTTATTTGTGATGGACAGTTTCATTACTGAAGCACGGCTTTTTGTGGTGATTAAAGTTGTAACATTTCATATGTGAATTCGTCCAAAACAGAACACGTCGAAGAAGTGAACTTTACAATATTGCGAGAGATTTCGATGCCTATGTCTCCGATTATTAGCCAAGCATCAATTTGACCGCAAATCGCCATTCACTGCTATATGTTTCTATCGACGTTATTGAGATAGCAGTGAACCATTGAAGCCAGTGTGTTGGTTTATATAACTGTTTATCGCAGCACGCTGGTAATAGTGAATTCTCTGGAACAGCTGTTTGTTGACAACAAATGACGGTCTGAGTATCAGGATTGATGTGTGCGGTATTTGAGAGATCACTTTAAACAGTACAGTATTCCTCTGCTGGAAGATGAAAGAATCGAAAAGTATTGAGTCATTTTCGAGATTCAAACAGAATCGATCGGTGAATACACCGAATGTCGAAGTGAACCATTACTGGTGGGGTTCAAATTATGATTGCAAAACAATAGTGAAAGCCAGTTAAATTCCTGGATCAAAGTTTTCGCATACCGATACTAAAAACTTTATGGTGTAAACGTGGATACTTGTTTATCGCTTCGGTGTTAACTCTGACCTAAAGACGAATAATAATTATAATAACATTAATAGTAATAATGCTCCTCAATGTTATCAATATACCATCTAGACTTGCTGCTTCGGTTGTTGTCACAGCATTGATGCATGACAAAGCACAATACTACTCACTATTGGATATAGTATAACTCATGAAGAGATTCTATTTGTTCGGTCTATACGTGTGTGCTTTGATGACCCGGTACCAATATCCAGTAGTCTTGACAGTTAACCTCATCAAACGATCCGAATGATTCAAGAAGTCCATCACATGGGATTCATTTCAGCTAGTCGGAATGCTACGAAGTTACACATGGGCCAAATGGAAGGAGCTGCTATTTGTTATGCTACAGAGGCGCATGGGTGAGATTGAAGTCGATTATCTCACTCGTCACAAAATCAAGAATGGTGTGGCAGTCGGTATTGTGATTGCTTACCATAACCTACATATTTTACTTATGCAAATGGGACATATTAGCTCCCTTGCTAACTCCTGTTGAGTTGGCACTGCATTTCACTATTCTTTTTCCAAAGATCACGTGTAACATAATCGTCAAATATTACATATGCATACACTTGGTCGCGGAAGAGAGAGCTTGATTCTAACGGGATAAATCATCTACAAGCCTCTCGACCAGCTTGGTACTATTGTGTCTTAATTCCGATAAATAACCGCACCACACTGAAATGAATTTCTGCGATTTTTATTCGGTAGCTTCTGCGTTATTATTGTCAATCTTCCTTTTGTAGTATACAGGACCGAATCCAGTTCTGGATTCACCTGAAATTCATCGGCAGATCGATTCCGGGTAATGCAGTCCGAGTTGTTATACAATTAGCGTCTTCGCAAAAGGCCGCACAATCCCTGGACACTCACTAACACTTCCAGTACACAAGTAGGACACATCTCACAGTAGGTTCTCCGACCTGCAAGACGGGAAAATATAAAAAGCAACCATGAACCAGGAGGTTCAGTGAGACATGCACATGACTCACAGTGAGCTCAAAATAGCTGCGCCCGTGTCTTCACTAAACTTGGTACGCCTTGGGCACCAAGCATTTGCACTTGGAACATTTAGATCTTTCATTTATTTAAACGAGTCAAAAGTCAAACAATGCTAGCGGAACTCTAATAGATCGTGGAAATTATAACAACGAGTCAAAGTTAATTACCATGACAAAATCAAGCTGTCCTGGAATGTTTTTGCTTTTGTAGAATTCGGAATAGGAATCGGAATCAAATAGCGCGAACTCGGATGCGGACTGAAAATCCACTGAGTAGCGCAGTTAGGTAGGACAAAGACGAGCTGTGGATACAGTTAATTCTATTCCGAAAATCATGCAAATAAATATCACAAGCATCCAACCATTATTGGCCGATTCTTCAATGTCCAATGGACAACGACATGGTCCATTTGTTGCATTCTTTCATTCAGCCAATCCGGTTGGTGCCAGTTGAGACCACAGGATTGGTCGGTAAATCCGTTTCCTGATTGGCCACCTGGAAGCTGTACTGTGGTGCGTGCGCACAGGTCACACGGTTACCACAGTTTTGTGTCTGTATGTGTGTATTTGTGTCAGGATATTGACAATGCATTTCATGCTCATAGTCGTTTCTTGTCCTAATGACTCAAAACAAACCGAGAATACGTTAGCAGGTTCCACAGTATGACCACTGGATAAAGTGCAGTGTGATAGTTAAGGTCGGTCTCCATGATACCATCGGGATATGTGCATAAGTTTCAATCGTTGATTCTCGGGTGTGCTGAGGTATGGGTTCAACCATTCCGTTTAGTAAGGGATCGGTGAATCCAATCAGTGTTAACTTACATACCTCAACACAGTCCATACAAACGGATTTGATTTTTGTTGACACATTTTTGAACGTAATACGCTAAGTTTTGGTCCTGTTGTGCCTAATTGACGATGAGGAAATTCATATCAATTCCTCAAGAAATTTTCTGGTGACTTGTTATCATCCTTTTTCTCTTCTGTTCCACAGTCTCATTTAGTGGGGAAGCAGATAGCTCCATCGAATTTGTCCAGTATCATAACGGAACCAGTTAGCTCTCCAATAACCCATCTCCCCAAAATATTGTTTGATCTCACTAACTATAACAGTTTATTACATCCAACGGAAATGGGATTGACATCAGTAAGAACGCACCACAGAATGCGAATCCCAATTGTACGTAAAATGTACCCTGTATATTAAAGTAATACTTTCACTCTCTTTTTTTCTTCCATTTTACTTCCTTTTATTGAATGTACAAAGTACAGTATTCAGGGCTGCAATTCAACACACAATGGGGAAAGTCAGGCAGTGGTGGTGGGATTCGAACACATCCTTGGGGTGATAATTTGATGACGTTACCATTGGGCTACCACCAACTAGACACATTTAGAAGACTAAATTAACATGAAGGAGGTCAGTTTTTTATTCCTATTTGTATCACTGGGGATGTAGGCAATACCGATCTACGTTTCACTGAGAGGAGTAGGGAATCTATAGCCACTCTCAGTGTGTCTTACTTAAACGAGATCCTCATGAATAACTGTTTGTTAGGGACGAAGTAGTGGGCTGATTATTCTTGTCAATAAACTGATGCGGATAACAATTTTCCTGGAGTGTTTGGAGGACGAATCGTAGTGCTACATCATGTGTGATTGCCGAACACATTGTCCGGGATTTGAGGGCGAAACACATCACTAAATGGTGCTTTTAGTCAAAAGGGTCGAAATTATCTCAGTTCGTCTGTTAAGTATCTTTTGTTTTGTTGCATTCTGAGAATGTGGTATTATCTGAACTGCTTTCAAATAGCTTTCGACAATAACCGTCTTTGCTCATACCACCCCCAGTGTTTTTCTGAATTCTCTCAGAGTGTTTCTATTCGGATTCGTAAGCGGACCTCGGTTTTGTGTTTAAATCTTTCGACACTTATACCGGCTTGTGACCAGCCGATTTTTAATCCCTTCCATATCCTTGCCTGAAGTGAGCAACGGATCCATTGTTCGACCTTTCAAGCCTTCAAATTGTACACCACAAATCTATTCAGTTATCTGTTTTCGTGGGACAGCCAGACTTTCATCCTTTTGACAACGCTTCTAGTTCGATAGAAGACAGCTGCCAAACAAATTATGCACAGATCGATCTGGGAAATTGAGAAGGTTTGCAGCGCAACATTATATGAATTTCGAACTAAATGTTCTCGAATAATCTGGATTCAAAGCCTGAATACTTCAATTCGGAATTCGGTGAATATCGGACGATAATTATACGACAAATAGTCAGAAAATCTTCCATTCAAATTCTACAGGCTTTAGTTGCAGCTAACCACATGCTAGAAAGCTAAGGGTAATATGAAAGTGAGGCTGGAGATTTGCGAAAAATTAGGAATATACCCGAGTATCATTGTTTACCAAAGAGAGTCATATTATTCAGTGTATCTAACCCTTTTTCTGCTGATCTCGAGGTTCCACGACCGAGGAGCTTACGGCAACCCACATTCAAAATATTTCCTTGTCAAGGTTTTTACACCCCCATGCCAGGTCTTAACTTGACTACATTTGACCTTTTCCTACCCACACCTGAATCAGCAAGCTTCACAGGCCGTGACAGCCTATATGATGACATGCCTAGTACATGCCTTAACCAGTATAGTGTATGATGGTCAACCACTTGCTGCAGTGGGCAACCGAGACAGCGGTGTTCGAACACCGATTCTCTATCTTTATCATTTTCACGTAATAAACAAGTCTCTGTACTATAGAGAAGCACTGGTCGAACTGCTTCAGCCTGTACTCGATCCTTCTTGGACAATCAAGTGTCGCCGGTAGTACCTGAGGTGTGTCAAGTTTAGCCTTCTGCTTTTGTGCCCACACTTCATACGTGATGCGTCGTCATGGTGACATGTAGCTGCTTGTGTGGAAAATGTTTCGTCTTTCTCAGTGGCTTCCCCAATTAGGGCGAGGTTGGGTCTGGACCCATATAGTCCTGTATCAACATTTCACACTTTGTCAGTACAAAACGCATACAAAAAGTTGTTTTAATTCCACTCAAACCAGCCCAATAGCTTTACAATTAACCGGTATTTTCACTTGCTAGTCGAATGTTATCTGCATTGTATGGATCAGATAACGTGCTACGTGGGAGCATATTGATTCCGCTAGTCTCGCCTAAGAGTAGGGTTTTTCAGACTCATATACATTCCAAAGTTGAACTAAAGGTGATAGAGGCACCATAAGAAACAGCTTTCAGCATTGAATTCGGACGAAAACGATCAGAAATCTCGAAAGCGGCTTCTGCTGTTCGTACAAAGAGGGGGCAGTATTGAAAAAAACCTTCTCTGACCTAACCTTCAAAAAGGGCTATCTTCTACAACCTCCTCATTCAAGGCCTTTGAGTTTCGGTTCAGTGTGAATTTCTGTAATGATTGTGCTACTGCTAGTATTAGTACGCACTGAACCCGGAATACGAGCCACGCAATACTGATCACGGAATACGAATCAAAGACTAGCAATCACGGACTGAATCACGTAAGCACGACCGCAATGGCACTAGCACGCAATATCCCACGTAACTGAGACGCGAGGAAAAAGACCTCAGGAGTGGGAGTTCATTTATTGGAAGAAATAAAAGGGATCAAATATTATATACAAAGTAGACTCATTGGTTATCCAGGCTCCCATCAATCGCGTTCAAGTATTCCTGGCCTCTTTCTGATTCTATCTGGGCCGCATGGTCTCTGATTGGCTGGTACGATCTACCTGAGGTATGTAGTCAAAAGCAGTGACAGGTACGCGCGTTGTTGACGTCACACGTGAAGTTTGATTTCTCGCAGTTGTACCAAAACTGTAACCCGTCGCTCCAGGGTGCGCGTCATCTCGTAGGCCCGGATAACCACAATTTCGGGATTAACCCTACTCCTCACACACTCAGTGAGACAGACGGACCGCAGAAGAAGCAGCGCCCTATTGGCTGGGAGCTGCTCTGCGTGGTTTGGCAACAATTGTCCAATAAAGTGTGAAGACTTCTTCCATCGTCGTCAGCATGCCTCAAGTGCCCATGTGTGTCTATCTATCGGGGTTTTGACAGGTAAACTGCTCCTCTCCGTCTTCGTTTGCTGGAGTCAACTGTACAAGACTGTAAGTGAATAGCAAAACGAAGCCAAGTGCCCAGTCTGCAGAACTTGAATGACTACATTTTACTTAACCTCTACACATTGACCTTTCAGATATGATTGGATCCCAGTCCGTAAGAAGCCATTTTGTATAGTTCACAGGATCATGGAACCATAGAAAACATTACATCACTTCAAGTAATAGCCTTGTGGTGATGGTTGGAGAACAAACTTGCTGTCTGAAAATGGTTTTACTTTATTCCAGGCGAATTTAAATTTCCAGTGTGCGCGAGCTGTTGCTTTTGTCGAAGCCTGCAACTCCGGAGTAGGGGTTTGAACTCCTGTTCCGAAGATTCATAGTGACAGCAGAGACATCAAGATAGTGTCCCCAGCTGGTGAGTCCTAAAAACGAAGAAATCGCTGCTCATCACTTTTGTTGAGCTTTACACAACATTTTTACGGGTTAAACCACTTAAACTGATACGGAATATTTGGAATTGCACAGTCGCTAATAGTCAGAATCTGTAATTAATTAATTTTTAAACCAGTGCGTTTCTGATCAATGCCACTGCTTCTATATTCACTTTTTCTAAATGCAAGAGGAGACTACTTTATAATGAGCAATACTTGCTTGAATGCGATCAAAACAACCTACAAATAGGAATGTAAACTAGCGGATACAAATGAGAGATCATTGGTGTTAGCTGTTGACTGGTACAAACTTAACCGCCGTTTACAATTAATATTTGTCAATTCAGTAGGATGATAGCTAATGGATCTCCCCTTTGAGTGTATGTAATTGTGGGTGCACACGTACGGATTCCTTTTATTCCTAACCCCCGGGGGATTTTCTAACAAAACATATGATCTGAACAGCCCAAAGGGTTAGTTAGTCTAACTAAACCATAGTTGTTGGCGTTCTCTCTCCCCCTCTCATTCCCTGACTGTGGAAGCACACAATTGGCATAATTACTAGACCAATTATTTCCTCTACATATACCTATATATCACTATTGACCTGTTTGCCGAGTACAAAAGTGGTGAAATACACACAAAATATCACTGATTCCTTATACAAAACTATGATTTGTGGGGAACGGGTCACGATCTTTGTCTTCCGGGTTGTAAATTATGCCGCATGACGCGTGTACCGTAAGAATGGCACACATCATTCGATGATTGGTGCACCTAGTAATTTGGAAAGGTCATCTGAAAAAAGAACGTGCCAACCTACACAGCTCAGTCCTTGTGACGTGAACTACGCGCGAACCGAGACGAGAGGTATGTACACATTGTGGTTAGAAGTTTGAAGCATGAGATTATAAAACGGTTTGTGAAACCCAGATGTTACTTCTAATCGGTCGATGCTAGTTCACAGGAACCATATGATTTGTGGGTGTGTGTGTATGCGGGCGTGTGAATATTCACGCAGTGAAACGCATAAACACATGGAAATTCACTTAACAGAGGCTATATCCAACGTCAAAACTACAAACACCGTGTGCATGGTGTGACGTATACCGAGTTTGTTCCTTGGGCTCCGAATTAGAAAGTCTAAGACTGCCTTTTACAAAATATAATTCAAGTCCCTTAAGATAATTGTTTTCTTCTCCAAAGTTCGATCAAATACACGTCTTAAAATCGCAGAAAAATAATTGCAAATTAAAATCGGAAATTAATGACCTTAATTATTGCCATTTATGACAATCCTCCAAGAATAAACCTAATGTATGCTCAAAGTTTAACGCGATTCTAATTACTCTTTGTTTACTTTCATATGCTCATTAAGAGACCAACAAAAAATGGAACTGAAACTACAGAATTGTGGTATCAGGTTATTTCTGCTACTTAAGACTATCGGGGCCCTAATGTGCTGTTGGATTTTCGTTAAATGTTACTGGGATTTTAAGAATTTATCCACTCAATACAAAAGCCACCGTCCCTTTTGATTATCTAAACGAATTGGGCATTTCTCATACACTCTCAGCAGCATGCTCAAATCCGAAGTCAATCCGAAGTTTTCTATTGGTTGAACTACAACAGTGTATTCTTTCTTAATTTGCGGCACGTATACATGTAACTGATCTATGTGACTGTAAGTAAGTAAAAGAATCAACGTACAAGCAGTCCGTCAAAGAAATAAGCGTGCACTGCGATCTGCTCAGAAAGACACTTTGAGGTCAAGCGTAACGGCTGTAAATACATCATGTGCTAGTGTATATTTCCTGTTGGGCTTTTGTCCATGTTTATCATTTGGGTCGATCAATCTTCTGACGGTTTCTACACCACCGTGTGTTTGCATGTACTTAGCAGCCTGAGTTGAACCCAACACTTCAAGATGAACGTCCTGTTTTAATTGTTAAATAGTTCACCGGCATGTTGTCCCAAGTTCCACCCTTTTGATCCATAAAGCATTGCATTTATTCTCCGGGTGTTTTTTCGATCCAACTTAAAAGGCTTTTAATATGTGAACCGAATTGGAGATAGGGTTTTGTTTCTTGATGGTTCACTTCATTTCATCTTTGTTGACTTATATTTTGCTGAAACAAAAGGTTCTACTCTAAACTGAATGAATGTTCCATTATCCGAAAGGTATCCTTGAGCTTGTTGAAGAAACTTCAAGTGTTCACTGGTGTACTCACCGGACACGCATTGTTTTATGTGGGCGTGCAACAGATGCTTGCCAACCATAGGAAAAAAGCAACAGTATAGGCAAAGCTTCCCTCCGTTTTATACCTACGGTTATCCGTAAATTTATTACCTTTTTAATCATACTTTTTATTGACGGACGTGATGCTATGCGTTGAGCGACATCAAAACCACTATATAGCTTTTGATATTTGAAGAATGATTGCTGCTTGAGTCCTTTTATGTTTTATATATTATGGCAAAACTAACTTCCTAATGCTTGCTGAAAATTAATCTATAAGGGTACTTTAAGAAAGAACGTAAAATAAACTCTGTGGTGAGTTGACGCATATCATACATATGAGTTTGTTTCACAGGTTGTTTATTGGGCAAGGTAAAAGTGACACCCTGGTTTAGGGAGGAGAATAAACATCTCTATATCATTCTCTCTATATCTCTGTTCCCAGTGCTTTTGTATCATGAAGGCTCCTGACAAAATACCTAACATCAAAGTTCGTTCATTACTTATAAAATGTTTCATCGGGGACTGACATGTTAACTTTGAAGAGGTTATTGACTAGCAATATCCGGAGACAACATGCATGCAACGGTCTCGTCATATATATTTTTGAATACCCATTTAGATTACTGGATCGGGACATTATGAAGTAAGGATCGTGAAACAAAATGGATCACCTCAGAAAGGGAGCTTGTTTGGCCAATGCGACCCAAGTTGCAATCAACGCGAATATACTAGAGCAACCCGTAGTGATCCTGGCCTACGGAAGACGCAAACCACGGAGCGACATTGTTTTGGACAACTGTGATGAATCAAGCTCCCTAGGTGACGCCAGCAAAGCGACTAGGCCTTACAGCTTCTGGAATACAAATCATAGGCCCATTGTACCAACCAATCAGAAGCCTTGCAGCCCAGACAGAAGTTGTACGACGCCAGAGGCTTGGATGACCAATGCACTTTTTTGTACATATTATTTAAACGCCCTGATTTTTTCTAATAAACGGACCGCTATTCCTGTGACCTTTTCCTCGCGTCTCGGTTACGTGGGATGCTATCGTGCGAGTATCAGTGTGATTCAGTGCTAACGTGGCGTCTGGGATTTCTGATACTTGATTCGTATTTCGTGAAAAGTACATTCTGCAACTATTACGGAATCCCATGACAACACCACGATATCGGCTAATGGTTAATCGGCCAACCGGACCGGTATGTTGATCGTTCTCTGCACTTTCAATTAACATACGAGATGACAAAGTAAAAAAAGATTTGAATGTTTGTTTAGTAAAATACTCATCAAAAGCGAACTCCAATCCATTTTATTTTTTGAAAGATTACTGAATATTCTCCTATTCATAAAAATGTATCTGAATTGTGCGGGTGAATGTCTCCAGTTTTGATGTTTGTTAGTCACACCGTTGTTACTTCCGTAATCTGGGTTGTTTTCTCGAAACATGACAGCACTCTAAAGCAAGCAGAACCAAACTTCTGTCATATATTGTTGAAGTTCAGTGGATTCTTAATGCTCTATATGAAAGCACAGTTCAACAGGCACCATGGTTAGTCAGTGAAATAAAAAGTTGCAGTGTCTCGGAGAAAGCTTGGAAAGTAATATACCCTCGAACCATGTAGAGATTCATAGCCGGCACAGTAAACTGCATAGCACAGCGAAACAAACTAATAAATCCCTGGATTAAACTGTCGAATACCATTCATGGAAAATCGGCATATACATGTACATGTATTGTATCTGGTTGTAAAAGAACCACCTAACAATGATCGTATTGCCATGGATAAAATTTGATATAATTTGGCGTTCGAAATCAGGATTAATAGATGAAACAAAGCATGGAGGGTGTTTCTTTTCGTTCAACACTATTCTCAACATGGTACATGTCATCCGATTAAGCTTCTTCAGGGTTAACTCACTGGAAAGGTACCGGTCTTGCCAAATGTAGCAGGCATTTGGTCAGTAGTTTTCAGTTTTGCTGAAAACACTGTGTGGATAAATGAAACCATTTCATATCGAGGTTATTCCTCACACAGCGCCACTGCAACTCGTTACAGATAAAATGCCGTTTAGATCATCATAAACTAGTTATTTAGTTTTGATTACCTTTACAGTTTTATTAGGGCTGCATTCTGAATAGTTGCGAGATTTACAGAAATCTTAGGTTTGCTTCTTTTTATCAATGGTACGTGAATTGGTTGCATAAAGAATATTGATACAGACTGTTACGTAAAAATTAGTCACTTTCAACCTCATGATTGTAAAAAGTGCGGTGTAATCATTCATCTTCGGGGAAAATTTTGTCCTTCTCCAAATCACACGTGTGGCAGTCACGTGTCAGAACTGGGTTACCAAGGTGTCGTCGATTTGTACAACAGGATTGGTTGACCGTGGTCACACAAAATGACCTTGGACAGTCCCACTTCAGATATCAACAAGCTTTCACGTGACGCGCAATAAACGGACTGGCGTATAGGCGAACAGTTTTGTTCGAGCTAATAAAGACTTCAATGATTATCATTTGTTTTAAAACCATGCCTATTGACTATACCATTTTCAGTTTAAGGTGTCCGAAATCCAATTTAAAATATCCGGAATCTAAATTAAGATATCAGAAATGCAGTTTACGTTGTCATGTTGCTATGTTTTCACTCTGTACTGTGCAAGGTAATATCCACATAGCAACATGACAACTTAAATTGATACTCGGACATATTAAATTCATATTGTGAAATCTTATAGTGATATTCGTACATCTTCAATTCATATTGTAACAGCTTAAATTGGATTTCGGACATCTTAAACTGAAAAAGGTATAGAATTGTGAAAACGGAAACCAAGTGACCTGCTACGTTGCTGATCGAGTGCACAGACAAAAGTCATGCACTGCCAACCGAGGAAACATGTTCTACAGAGAGATGTGCGTGTATGTGAAAACACTACAAAAAGTTGTCTAACTTAAGGAGACTTTGCGGGAACACAAACAATACTGTTTGATATTGAATCGAAATTTCGTATACTAACTGTCCACTGTGAATTCTACTCAGGAAAAAGAATATAACGACACGTGCGTAAATTGCTATCTTAGGAGTCCTTTGTTCTCCTGGATACGGGGTATTAATAGGTTGCATTTTGTCAAGGAGTGTTCCAAACGAATAGGGGAAAACCAGTAACCAGGCAATGATACAATGATGCTAGTGGTTAAATGAGGACCAGTGTTCGGGATAAATTAGATGAGTTTCATAGAGTAGTACACGAACTGTGATCAACGAAGTCAAGGGGCGAATCGAGTCGGTCAAAATGCTCATATCACACTTCTCGCGATATCAGTATTCTCATGTAACAACGTGAATTTGAAGCAGCACATGCACCATAGGCACACACCACATTGGAAAAGAAACAATCACAATGAAATATTCAACAAAGCGCCATATGCTTATTCCAGATTAGCCCTCCCATGCACAGTATTTGAGGAAGTTGGTTTTGCATAATGTGTTTACGTGTTCCTAACGGAAATCAATGGAATGTCTACTCTCTCAATTGCAAAATTTACGCTAATGAAATTCACGAATATTTTGTAAACCGTTTATCCTGTTTTCAGATAAATTACCATCACTTTGTTGGCGGCATCGCAACAAAATCCTTACCAATCTAGAACATTGGCACACCCATTCCACTTTTAGGCCTATGCATCTTCGACCCTCAAACTCTCATCCTACTGTATCTGGTGCGTAGTGGGATATTTGCTTCATAAATCTGCATGATATTACTCGATCATGTTCTCCCACTCCGGTGACACGCGATTTATCGTTTGATCGCTGCGCGCCTTTTCATAGCATTCAGACTTCCAAGGAATCTTTACAGACCGTTGTGAGTTTGAGTCACAGTTTTGAATTCTCGTCTTAATGTACTTTGTGAACTGTGAAAGACATTCATATTTTCATGATGATGATATTACAAAGGTAATCCATCACCGAAATTGCCTTTTGTTGTGTCCTTCCATTTTTAGCACTTTCACCGCTGCACTGATATTCTCTCGATGTAAATGAGAATAAACTGAGTGACATTTAGAAAACAGTCAATTTATGTCAGTATTTTTTTTCAATTTGGGAATTTTGAGGTAGACGAACTGATCCCAGTTTTGTTCTGGTGGAGAGAGGTCTCTTTTTGATCTGAGTTGCAAAGACCAGCATTAGTTTATCGTTCGGTAAAAAACTAGTTTACTCGCATTGTTTATAATGTCCAGTAAAATGGGTTTCGATTGAAGATTCTACAAAAGAAACGAGCAAAGCAGTATCAGAGGAAGATCTCGAAGGTAATTTGATAACCGTTTCCTTATTGCAATGTTTACAAGTCTTTTCATGTTCACAGTCGAATAGGGACTCCTTGTAATTGCACTGACCTATACCGATTGTTCCATCCACATTAATTTCATACTCCCTATTGCTGAATCATTTTTGACTGTAATCTTGCTTTGTGGTTGTGCCGTGCAACTGTTCTCTGTCAGCATCGTTCTCCATCTGCCGTGTGTGGTCCTCACATGTTATGGCGGCTTGTCGATTCAGCACGGTTTTTCTCGGTGCCACCTTTCATAAAATCTAATGGATCATTCAGTATACCACGCGCACTGTTCTCTGGTGTACAGCTGAAAATGAAAACTTGGAATGATTAGCCACTGCACGTACCCATGGACTGCGTGAAAAGTTTACACCAGTCTGTTCAAATTCTCCCTTAATTTGTGCGCTCGGATTATTTCTTGAGTGATGAATGAATTGCATGGTTGATTTGACTGATTTCGTAGATCCCGTATTTATACTCAGAGTGGATTCGTCACATATGACTCACGAACTAACGAAAAGATTTGGAAGTGGTGCATTGCCATTTCCTTCTTGTTCTAAAGGATCACCCTACATTCAGTGAAATTGGAGCTTGAGTACATGCGATTGCTAAATTAGATACGTTAACCAAACTGATACACAGCAGTTTACGCAATTATGTGATGCAGTTTCCGCCGGATGTAGCGGATTTCATCATAAATGGTGCGTTGGTTGATGAACCATCAAATGAAACAACTATCTATACACTTAATAAAACCTAAAACAGGTTCCCTAATAACTTCAAATTTGTCTATGCTAAATCTGATGATCAATTTGTTATCATGATACAACAAATTCAATTGGAAAAAATGCAGATGACCTTTTATGTTTTGTTTACTGGTTTTATATGAGTTGATGAGTTTAAACAACGCTCCGTTCTTCGTGTTCGATCTCCGTCACGCACCCGGCCCGAAAGTTTGGTAATATACAAGTTTGCCATCAACACGTTCAACAATACGCCTGTTCTATTACTATCTTATGATTTTTAGATTCTGAGCAAAATGACGTAGATTACTGGGTCCCCTAACAAAGTTAATACTAGCAGCATCATGTTTTTGATTCTTTCTGTTGTGAACAAAACCGCTGCGGGTGAAAACAGAAGGGTTTTTGAAAGCAGTATAGCAAAAGAAAATCATAAATAACCCGGAAGCAATCAGTGAATGCCACAACAAATTAGGAAAATAACTTCTTCAGTGAACACAATCATAAGTTAATGTATATGCGGGGATGATGTATATTCGGAAGCAGTATTTTGAAGGATTAGTTATACTTGACAGTATATAAATGTTCAATAACAGAGATAAAATTGAAAACCAATGAATTATCACCTATTAAACCATTGTTTTGGTTGTGCCACTCGAGTAGATGAAAATTTCAGTATCATTATCTGAGCTACGTAAATTTTATTTCTCGGCAATGATAATGACTCGTGCAGAAATGTTCGTTTCAGTTGCACCAATTGACAGAAAAGTAAACAAAACCGAGTGTTCATAATCACACATTCGTTTTGATATGGACGGAAAGAGTGCGCAATTATTTCTGTGTACGGGATCGAAAACATTTATAATGCAATCTTCAAGTAGTCCCTAATTAAACCATAGACTAAAATCGTACCATTATTTCCTTCCCCTTGACCATGTGGAAGTGAATACTGAATCGATATCCCAATAAAATGTTTCACATAGAGGTCCAGTTAACTGATCCGAATTCCCAACTAAAGACATTCGTACATCAAGCAACAACATCTAATAATAATCACTCCAAATGGTGACACCTGTAGGAAATGGATTACGTTTCTCTTACGCGTGCTTTATCTAAAAATAATTTTATTGGAGAATATCAGTCATCCTAATCTGGCATGTTCACGAATGCTGTAATTCACCCACCGCCCGTAACCCAGTAATACAGAGAGAATATTCTGTAGTGTTTCACAGTGTGAGCGAAAAGATTCCTAGTCTCATTCAAATAGAGATTGCAATAAACAGAATCCATTCTTGAGGCGTGCTCAAACCAAAGTACAGATCTGATGAGATGGCACCATTTTGGAGGAAAAAATAAATTACAGCTAGTGTTCAACTACTAATTTCAGTACAGGGATGCTGTATTGATCCTTCCTCCAATCTCCGGGCCTTATTCAAATCCATGTTCCTCGGTAACGTCAAAATTCACACATCAAGCTTAGAAGAATGAACTAAATAACTGTCGTAAAACTAAAATAATTTAGGCGCCCAAGCACCCAAACAGGAGCTTCTTATTCGTTCATCAGAGTGATGGTTTACTATTGTAGTAACTAATTTTGATCTGTCAGCTACATTAACTCCTGAAGGATGATTGCCGGTGACCAAGCACGAAATTATGACGTTTACTTGGTGCTGTACAGTTGGGAGATCTGTGATTTGTTTCCAGAATTAGATAACCAACCAAAAGCTTTGCTTTTAGTGGAAAGGTAAAAGCCCCAGTCATAGCGAGGTAGACTCATAACTTTACAATTTAACATTCTGAACTCATAAGTCAGTTCCACCGCCAATGGAAAATCATCTTTACTAAAAGACAAAACTACTGTCTAAAAACAGTCAAGTTAATTGCAAAAGGGCCAAAACATTGCCTATTATTAAGCTGTGGAATAATCCACACTGATTCACCGAAAATGTTTGTAATCCTGTGATTTTCTGCTTGACTTCATAGACGTTCTACAATGTGCAGTTTGCCCCCAACCAACATACCACTCAAACACTAAGAATCATTAGGGTAATAGGCAAGTGGTAGAACTCATTTAAGGGAATATTGTCTTTAGTCATTGCCATGCTCGATAGACTGCGTATCCACAAAATCTCTACGAGCTTATTAAGCCACATTGTGATTATTGCCATTTGGTAGTCTCTTTCCATAATACTGAGGTTCCGTGTTTCGAAATTGAAGCATCTACCCTTTGGATATGTGTGACCTTCAAATTAAGAAATTTTAACCGGAAGGGTTTTGAATATCCCTCAAATACGAGATGAGCATACAAATCACGACTATGTTTCTGCCTCCGTGAGATAGGAACCCGTTTACGGAATACTTCAATGGCTGCTATAGATAATGGCGATATTTGGACTTAAATTCGGAACAAACTTTCCAAACATTTAGGGTATAGGAAAGCTGATGTTTCAAAATTCAACTGTGAACTCAGAACTTCATTAAAAAACGGTCGTGAAAGCTGATCCAGACGCTCACATATCAGTTCTGTGCTATAGGTTACAACTAAAATGCGATTCTTTGTTTTCACGTCAGTCGACTACATGTCCACTGCGAAGCGAAGCATACACGTTTTGATTTCAATCTAAAACAGCAAACAATAAAACATAGCATTACGTCAGGAAGCAGATTTGAATAAACGGTAAAAGAAAATAAAATAAAACAGGCAATGGGTCTCACAAAACATAACGGCATTCGTTCCTATTTTAGTATTTGTAAGTTCTCGTTTATGCACTACGGAATGCCGTTCTTAAAGACTGATAAGCAGTTAACGGATGTGAATAATTTGAGAACGGTGCATTGTATGCGTTTTTAACTAGATGCATTTGAGTGCGGGGACGGGGGCGGGGGGGGATAGAGAAGAATGGTTTGCAAGCAGTTGAAGACGGTAGTATTAGTATTAGATACGAACAAAAATGGTGAAAGAAAACAATAAATTTATTGTTCATCGATCGGTCCGCGTGGACATACGTAGGGCGGAAACTACACAGTACACAAGGATGCCAATTATGAGCTCAAGTACTACATGCAAAAGACAATTGTTGATACAACAAGGTACAACAAGGAATCAGTAAGGTTCAATTGCATCTTACAAAATGCATAAAGTTTCAAAAGTGCTACCCTTAATTGGGCTATTAAGTTCATCGCTTATTTTGGAGACATTTTACTACTCCAATTCAGTCAAGAAAATTGTTTAATGAGCAAGTGGGGGAGAGTGCATGCCAATTTGCTTACAAATAATACAGGTGCTACAAAAATTTATACGTTGAAGATTCATATGGTTATATCCAAGACAAACGGGTAACGTGATAGTTACTTATTGCATCAAGCAGCCCATTTAGAGGGTATTTGAGCATAAGGATAAGAACATTAATGTCCTATAGTCAACACCATGACCAGGATGGAAGAACAGAAAAAGAGTTCCGTCCAATTGTCAGTAAAATTTATGACTAAAAATTTCAGATGTATTCTTACTGTTTACCCTTTTTCTAATGAAACAAGAATCTCGTCAGTGGAACCATCGTCGGTCGGCCGTCGGCCATTTTGAAGAAAGATTTTCCGGTCTATTTTCAACTAATTGTTGGATATTAATTTTTACCAAGTTATTCTTAGTCCCGCAAGCGGTTAGCCTTTAAACGGATAAAGTTGATGAAATAAAATAATACAATGCGGTTGGTACTATCGGAACACAGTTTCTCGGCATGCGAGCGCTAGCGGGCATGACTTGAGTTCTCATCCGTCTTTGTCAGGTCTTGGTGAAGATCATCAGTCTGCTTTTATCTTTGTTGCATTGAAGTGAGAAAATGGGGATGGAAAAACTCGGTGAGCGAAGATACCTGACGACGCTTAATACTTGAATCTATGTAATGATAGAGTTTTGGATTTCATTTTACCTATGTTTTGATCAAGAAAACGATGGTGAATAAAGGATTATACAAGACTCAGAGGGAGCAATCCAAGTCCGAAGATATCCATTAAGTGTGAGAACACAACTTTAAACGATGAGATACTCACCAACAACGTTTATTGAATAATTACAAGTTTTGGAGCACAAGATAATTCATTGACACAGATATGTACTATCCTGAATTTCTGTACAGCTTTTTTGACTTGTTTGGGTCTCATCAACAGTTTCACCTTTGAGGTCACCAGTTCGATTCCTAGTTAGTTTGATGGGTTCGCACTGCTGCTGCTACCAAAGGAGGTCAATGCAGCTGTCCAGTGCTTCCTAGCTTTTCATTTCCCGCTTATTGTTCTCAACTCACATTGAATTTGCTCTTTGAAATTGGATCATCTCCTCTGTTACTCTCATGTGACCTGAAGTTCTTTGTCATATAAAATTTGAATTGCACGGTTTTGTTCACAGTTCTACTTCCTATAAAACAGAGAACGAAGACAAACCTGGATGTTTCAAATTCAACCAAATTTTGTTAGCATTACGAGCTGAAATGTTTCAATATTCATTCACTGGAGAATACGATCCCTTTTGGAATGGGAAGTCCTCAGGTCTCCTGATAATTTAGTTACTTCCGGTGAGAAATCAATCTATCGTTCTATGGTACGAGATTTTGAGCCAAAACGTTGTCAACATGACACTTGGATAGCACCGCCGATCGTTCGGATGTCAACATGGGGTATGCATACACATATAATGTCTCTCGTCTGCTCTGCCAGTGAAACCGAAAACCAGAAACGAGAAGAAAACGAAACAGCGAACCTGCATTTCATGTTTTATTTTCAATGGTCGATATGTGTGCACCGGTTTCATGAATACAAATTAGAAGTCTTCCTTAGGTGTGATAATTTGACACGTGATATGTTTAATTCATTTAATAATAGATGAAGACATGAATGCTAACGAAATGCTACCGTACAAGTAAAAACAACCCAGATGAATGTGTACGTCTAGTATAAATTGTAGCGCATTTAATCTTTCTCTAGTACTGTCATCTAATTTCATTCTTTTACCAAATTTACTCCAGGTGTATTCTTAATTTACTCCCGTTTGTTTTTTATAGCTGATAAAACTTTTAGAAGGTGAATTTATGGATTACCCCATTCGGTTTTCCACAGGCACTAGGATTTGTTAGTGATTTTGGGTGTGGGTTTCATTTCCTGGGAGATCGTTAACTTCCCACTAGTTAAATGCATTTAAATGGAATGGAAATGTTTGTGATAACTGACAAAGAGCACTGAATAACTGTTTCGTCCTGTTGGGGACTCGTCAGGAATGCGTACCTTTTGTGCCCCTATAACGACTGGAAACACAAACCTTCGGGTTGGGACTTCAACTCCTTACTCTTAAAACGTACTTTGCACATTTTATTTTAGAGGTTACAATAGCAAGAATAAAATTGTGATACTTAGGTGCATATTGTCACTGAAATACGCCTAACTCTTAGATAGCATGCTCGAATGACTTCTGTCGGTTCTGTCCAGTTTCAAGCTAGCCAACTGTTTGCAAATCATGAGTTATTTTTGAGGGGTGTGGAACCAAAAATATCGATTTCTCAGAACCTGTAGGAAAACTAAAGTAACCAAAGAAACTGTCATCTCTTAGTGCAAGTAACCACAGTACTTACTGATGTTTTGCAAATTTTTGAAAATGAATGAAAGAACCCGTGCAATTCTCGAGTACATCACTAACCGAAATTCAAGCGTCATATCAAAATCATGCATACTTCCCCATTAACGTAATGAATACTAGATAACCTTGTCAGATGGTATTAGGGTCCCAGTAGATGTGTACTGCTTGAGTTGTAAACTTTTGCTATCGTTTACGTCTCTTCATCGATTGCATAGAGTCAGGAATGGAATCTAAAACAAACGATCCAATGGAGATTCTGTGTATGACACTATTCAACTAGACGGCTAAAAAGGCAGTGAAAAGGACTAAGTAACCAGTTCGGAGTTTGGTCAGTTTACCCGAGGTTAAGTCAAGCTATTAAGATAAACTTGTGCCACATATTCCACATCATCGAGCGACTATTTGGAAATGCTGTTCCATTCTCCAACTTTCAGTTTCCTGCTTTACGTTATGATTTCGACTGTAAGCAGCAAGCTGCGAAAGTCTATCAGACGGTTGCGTTGTTTTGTAAAAGAATTTCAAAAATTATAATTTATGACAGAGCACTGATTTCATGTATTTCATTAAACAATGGGACCTATAGATTCATTGGAGATGCTATGTAAAATGCTCTGTGATTTCATATATTGCGAAGTAAATGCAATCGCTGTGTTGGAAATGGTCGGCGAGGGAAATACAGATACTTAACAAAGTGGTTTTGCCTGGAACCCACACGCTCCATGTTGGGAATGGCATTTCATTCTTCATACTCTTGGAGGTTCACTGATCTATTATGATTGTTCTCTTGTTAAAACCCAAGCCATAATTATAACTGTAGCAATAAATGACATTGCTCGTCATGAAAGCGAGGAGAAGTTAAAAGACAATGCACTCATATGCATGAGTTTTAACTGAAATCACGATTCATGATATTTATTCGTGACATATTTGGCAATTTAATTATCAACCATCATATGTTAGTTTCATGGTGTTGACATGGTCTAATGGATCTCAGGCCTATACAGTTTTGGTCATTGTCAGGATCCGCATGCAGGCTATATTCACAGAGTCATCAGAAGTTTAATTGATGTTATGTAGACGGTTTAAATTTTTCTTTAACTTCAAGGTCTAGTTTTAGAGTAATCAGTTAATACGCTTATAATTTTTCAATCTCTTTCTATTTAACAAATCGTTTACCGCCTACTCATTTGATGTGTTTGTGCTAAACATTTGTGAATGGACAAAAGTAATAAATGCAAGTTTAAACAGCCTCAACTTTGTTTGATTTCTCGTGAACAATGAGTGTTTACCGAAGAAATCACATCAGAAATTTCAGAAGTTTTCGTTCAAAAAAATGTCAGACTATATTGGACAGCGTTGATTATCAGCAGTATTTTTCTCAACAAAACTATCATGAGCTGTGAATACGGCAATGAACTTTGAGGCTCTCGAGAAGAAGTCGAATTTAATTCAATAATTAAATCTTTTCCTCCATTCTAGATAGGTTTTACCTTTGATAAATCAATGGTTTTATGGAATACATTTATGCAATATCTTATAAAGTTTTCATAAGTAAGCCGAGAACTCGTGAGAAATATCACACTTTCTTTAGGATGAATCGTATACGTCGTTCAATTTCATGGGTGATCCAAGCGGTGATCAAAAAATTAAATTTGTTACTTCGAAGGAATAAATAATTCTTCTGATAAAAAGTAAGGTTTTGAGTTTTACTTCTTGCGCTGTTTGCTGTAAATAAGTAGTTAGTCATATTTACACCGACTTTTTAGTATTCCTAACGTGTCTCCTATAAACCGTAAACTTTTATTCACAGCGCAAATGTTTTACCTGGTCAATCAATTTCTCGATCGCTTAAAAGGAAAATCTGATACGGATGTAGTGTCAAGATATGGTTTAAGTGAAATTTGTAGGCTATTTTATAGATTTACTTTTGCATTGACACTGCACATCTATGAATCACACATGCTTTTTTATTTTCTATCCCTTTGAAAAATACTTCCATGGTAATAAACCAACTGATCGATAAAAGCTTCCGGGAGAATGGCAAAAAATTACTGTTTTTTTCACCTGCTGCTGTCATGGTGGGTTAGCACTCCCGGGGTTTTTTGTGGTTACTCTCTCGTCACAACTCATTGAACTTCAGCAAATTTGTGTAAGCTTCAACAGTCTGCCAGGCACTGATCTCCATTGTTCTTTAAGGCAAATCAATCAGCATCCAGTAATAGCTAAACATTTAGCCTTTTGTTATTGACAAGATATTGATTGTTCTGTACATTTGTCCTGAAGAGGTACGCAGAAGCTACTACGGAAAACACATAGACCTCATCAATTTAAAACATTTCAATAGAATTTGTTATTGTGAGTCTTTAGCTTATTTACCCAAATTATAACCTTTTCATGCGCAAATAATCTTTGAACCTATTTTTCTCATAAGAAGTCAGTGATAAATTGACTAGATGAGAATGGTTTGACAAGGAGAAGCGAAGAAAACCCCTGCTGTATCAAAATGTAACTTCCGAAGTCACAGATGAGAATTATTTTAGGGTAGGTAAAAATTGTTGAACATGTTTGTGTTCTAGTACAGAGTAAAAGTTTGATAAACAGTAGACAAATACATAAATTCATTGTGCAACAAAATAAGTGTGACGAGGAATCGATGATTAGTATTCAATTCTGAAAAACCGATGCAGTGAGAGCGATCATTTCACCACTTCTTGATGCTCAGTTCAGTGGGTTTATTGTTCTCCCGAATCCTAGCGGTTGTAATGAGAAGGTTATTACCGAGTAAAAACTAAAGTTTGGGAAGGACCATGCTTAACTCGGGTGAATTTTGCTAGTTAAACTCTAAAGAAACGTCTTTTCAGGTTAAGTTATTACAAGGAAAGAAATCTACCGAGTGAAAATACTTTTCTCCAATATGTACTGCTGAAATCAACAAATTCGAAATGGAAATATTGAACTGAATCAGCAAGAATGAAGTTCCACTAAATTTTGTATCTCCTAATGCAACTAAGAAGCTTTTCAAATGCTATAAAATTAGACACAAACTGTTTTCTTTCCGCAAAATCCTTATTAATATTTAGGATATAAAACTGCTTTATATTTATCAATGTAATTCCTCCTTCCTTGTCACAACAGAGCAGCCAAACGTGGTCGGACCTCATCATTTTGATGCGCCTGTACAATTACTGATTTCAATGAGGGTGACCTAAATGGTAAGAAAAATAATGAAGACATGGTGAGGTTAAGGAGCCTGACAACAACGGACAACAAAAAATGAAAGATGCTGGGTTCAATCATTGATGCACAGATAATGTGAAAAGATTTTTCAGTCATCGGAATGGATTGGGTTGAAAGGATGAAAACTTGATAAATTTAAGCAACAGGAGTGTTGACTTGTTGCAAATGACGTGAATTGAGCGTGTTAAAGTGACAAACTGGTTTCGCATGAATGTGTTGCTTAGTAGACAATCCGAATGTTTCTTCTCTGTAGATGAAATGACACTTGTGAATTATTTTTTTGTCGTTTCCTTCCACCCAGCTGGAAGTGACCTGTCTATTCGGTGACGTAACTGTCTCTGTGTCTTTGCCATGCATAGATAAGTGAACGACCACACTGGATTGGAACATTTTCAACTGAATTTGACAGCGGGGTGTCATTGGTTTTTTGGCGTTTGGCGGCACAGTTCAAAGGCTTGTTAACCAGCTGCAAGGCAGTCGGTTCGATCATTGTCGTCACCGTACCCCGGATATGACTGAATCATTGTCTCCAAAGGTGAACTTCAGATTTATTTACCGACTCTAGCGTGGATGTTCAACCATGAACAACAAAGGAATTGAGCGACAACTATGTTACACGAAAGTCAAACATATCCTGATTCTGCTTGAAGAAGCAATAGACGGCCCATTCGCGGCAGGAACAACGGATTCAGGATTCTCCATTTGTTTAAACTCAACACCATACAGACCCTGTGCGTGTAAACTGTCCCGGACTAAAAGAAGAACAGTCTGCATTCACCTGCGTAACTGAAGGTTTGAGTGAAGCTAAGCGGTGGGCCTTCCACCAATAAAATCTTAACAAGAACACAAAACACTGCTTATTATCAGTGAGCCTGAATAAAGACCAGCGAGCTATATAGCTATTTCTGCCCATCTTCTGGAAATAATTATTTAAAGCTGAGAATTTGTCGCTCTTCTAAACTTATTTCAGGTCATATGCAATGCAAGAAACGCTCAACTAAACAACTAGTTTAAGGCTCTAGCCATTTAGACTTAGCGACTCGATGTGTGTGTGAACAATAAGCCTGACTGGTCACGTTATCATTGTTATGGTGATTGACTTCAATACTTTCTTTCTTTGTGCTCTAAATCGTGAGTGGCAATTTGTTGTCACTTCATTGACCATAAAGTTTACTTTTACGTCCATATGTGCGTCTACATGTTGTAACGAACTTGGCAACATGCCACTCCATTTGAATGTGAGTCGTGTTCATGTCTCACTGAAAAATTTGGTTCATGGTGTCTGCATTTTCATCTCTTTCAGATTGACGGTTATCCCTCTCCATGGTGAACATCCTGTCCGTCCACGGTTCCAGCCCACACCTAGACTCGGCCCACTTGCGGTTGTCTATAACTTTTTCAAGTCAAGTTGTCCCAATATCATATCAAGATATCCTCTGATTATTTCAAGATGTCGCATTGACCTCACCGGTGCTGACAAGCCTCCCAGCGATGTCTGGATGACCCCCACGCAGAATCGATTTCTCTACCTTCCGTTGAAGTGCGGGGGACGATTGTGGGACTGGCTTTGGTCACATACACAACTCAAATCCCATGAAATACATATCGGTTGTTTATCTTGCTGGTACGCGTACGGCTCTGTATGTGTGATTGTGCGTTTGTCCCCCTCCGCTGACACCAATGAATGATGTGCGATCAACGCTTGAACCATTGCTTACCTCCATCGCACGATGCTGCAATAGAATTCATAAGCTACACCTCAAGCGGCTGCACTGGGACACCAATAGATCATGCTCGATCGATATCCACATCAATATTGGCCAGATTCACATCCAGTTCGCTCGATACTGTCAGGTCATTATCCATCTCTGTGACACCGCCACAGGAGCACCTTCAAGAATTGGACAATCAAAATGACTATTTTGACCATATTTTCGGAATGGAATGAGATATCTCTATCAAATTAACTGCAATAGAAATAACGTAACGAACGCTGTCGAAAGATGCCATAATGTTCATAAGAGCTACGGAATTTTATAAGAAAATACAAGTTTAAAAATTGGAGTGTTTCCAAAAATGCATTTTTCGGATTATGGGCTCTGAATTTGATAATCTTTATCGCTGAAATCATATGGTATTACTTAATCACTTACTTCACACAAAGTAAGCCGGGTGAATTTCAGTTAACGTATGACATTCACATGCAGTAAGTACAAACTGTCTTTGAAAAATCTTATTGGCATTGTCGCATTTCTGGATTCCGTTTCACTATGGGACCACTAACGTGGTTGTTCATAGAATAAGGATTACCGAATCCACCACCGATCAGAAATTGTGAAAATGTTCGATAAGTTAGTAAGTATTAGGAGATCAGAACACCTTTTGGTTATTATAGCTGAACCACAACGCGGTAATCTAGAGTTCTTGCAGTCAACCCATGGGAAACAATGCAGGTACATTATCAGTTGATGAATATCACACATTGCTAAACAAAGG
>UZAN01044727.1:10156-21086 GCA_900618425.1 Echinostoma caproni
GAGATCGGCGTAATCAATGGTTAGAGACACTGAGTGATCTGACTGAGTGTCGTAAACAGTGGCGTTTGTGCATCCTATCAATTTTCTTTGCAACATTAGTCTACTGAACTTCCCAATTTTCTATTCTACTCTAATTTCAACCTCCTTGTCTTTCTCCCACTGCTAAAAGACAGCAACCAACACCGGTGTATGAACGTGCGTGGTTAGTGGTTGTACAAACTGAAACTGAAACACACCAATGCGACTTAGGGATCACATGACGCAATAAGGGTTACGTCGTGACCTGAGAACCGCATGTAAGACAACGTTACAAGTCCTCCCCTCACTCCAATCCTCACTCCTTGAACCAGTTTAACGGCTAACCGAGTCGAACAGTGAGAGCAACGGACAAAAAATATTCGGTGGAGAATATACATATTAACGAACGGGCAGAAGCAGAACATTGTCGCTTCAAACGCACTGACGATGTCATCTTGTCTGGTGATGAAACGTTTGCAACCAAATTATCAAGCTCGGTGAACAGGCCGAATTGAAAAAGTAAATATAAACGTTATGAGGACGAAATTACAAAGACAAGCTTTTTCGCAGAGCATTAGTTTCCAAATTTAGAAAGGTAGAAAGATCATATATACCACTCACCCTGGAGTGTTTGTAAGACAAGGTAGGCAAGTAATGCATTAAGGAGAATACTTCATGAGTGACTTGTCATCGAAAGATCACGGTCGAACGCAAACATAGCTGAGATTATTAATCTAAAACGACAGTCGGCAAAATACACTCAAATAGAGGTCAACGAAGATCCACGTCCAATATATTCCAGTGAGATCAGTCGAGTGTAATATCAAATATGAACCGAACAGATCAATGTTTTTTGGCTCATTACCTTTGTTTGCTTCGTTTCTACTGCCTGTGTGATGAGATATCGAACTGTCGAGTTAGCCGATCACTCGACTAGGTCGAAAAGCAGCTTCAAAGATATATGTAATCAGTGAAAACTGAAGAGTTTTACAGATCCCGGATATCCTGGGTAATATCTTACTCATCCAGAAAGTGTCCAAGAGTTGGTTGTCAACACTTTTGAAACCAGCTTTTCAACTAATCTTTAGCTCATAAGTCTAGTCTTACTCATTGAAATTTGTCGCTGATCGTCGAAACTGCGTGTAACAACCTGTATCAACTGAAACGTGCTTTCCAATTATCGTTCAGGCACTTAAAGAGGTCAGTTTGATTTTCAGCACACACGCTTTCATCGGACGGCAATTCAGGAAGACCATGGTCAAAAAACAGGATGCCATAAACTGAGTAGTATTTTAACTAGTGGGAAAATCTCACATAAAATGGTCAACGGAGAACTGCAATTCATTTAATCATATCTCTCATCGCTCGGGTATCGTTTCATTTACGGTACTCAAACAACCGAAATCAGATTTGGACTACCGACTTAGAAAGTTACTTGTTAGAGTTACCTCTTTTCTCTGTAATATGGTGTTTTTTGATAGAACGAACTGTTTTATTCTTCTTACAAAATTTATCATGACTGAAATTCGTCCAAGTGACAAGCAAATAATCGGGTTACGCTGTCTAGCTGATTCAAGTCCCGGAAAATCCGTAAAACTTTTAAGGTCGTTCTGACTTCCTAGTTGTTACTGAGTTGAGTTAGTTTTATCCTAAATATTCTGTTCTCGGCTAGGATAACAGGTGAAACAAACATTTTAGCCACAAATGCTGATACCATTTCCCGGGGAAATAAATATAGGATAACACATTTCGTCTAACAGAAATAAGACCGAAAGAAGACGCGAGATGTTAATGTTCCTTTGAATCTCCTCAATCGTTGACGTAAAATAAGCAGGCGCACATTGGGTTATTAAATCCTGGTGAACAAGCGTGCACAGATAGACAAGGACTCCTGAAACTAAAAACGAAAGGTCAACTCCATTGCAAGTGAATTGATTGAGCCCATATCCTGCGGGCGCACAAAACAGGATGATGCAATCGGATTGGTAACGCCTTACTAATTGCTAAAAGCTTTCTATTGCGGTTAAGAAATAGCAGCTTAGAAAGGAAGCGACATCGACTACACGTTTGGTTGTCATGATGTTTTGCGATAGATAACCTCGGGGTTTCGTCTAATCGCCTGACCATCGGGTATGGTTACGTCACCGAGTTCTCTAACCGCTTTGGAATTTGTTCGATCACTCGCACTGATTGTTGATCATTTGTTCTGCCTTGGTATGCGTCACCGTAACTGCAGATGAACTGGTATGATGAGACAACCGGCTTGACAAACATGGTCACGCATGTCTAAATCAACATCGCGGGTAAAACCGATAACTCGAAAGGAAACAGCTAAGAATGTACAGTTTAAAGCTAACCTCAACTTTTGGCGTACATCATTGAGAAGATTGCTTTTGAAAACCAGTGTGATACGAACCGCTTTCTACGGTACATGTGGAGGTGGGTTATAGTTGTCAGACGAGGCCATTGCTAACAGATGCCAAACCATTCTCGGATTGCAAAGGTCGATGTCTTTGCGGAAACACTACGATTTGCTGAGATAATCCGGTTGACTAGTTTCAGGTTTGGTGAAGAGCATCAAATAGACAATACCAGATACTCACAAATCTACTTGATTTTGTAACGACCTTGGCAACTTGCCATTCCGTTTGAGTGTGAGTCGTGTTCATGTCTCACTGGACCACTTGGCTCATGGCGTCTGTATTTTCCTCTCTTGCAGATTGTCAGTTCACCCTCTTCACGGAGAACCTCCTGTCTGTCGACGGTTCCAGCCCACACCTAGACTCGGCCCACTTGCGGTTGTCTGGTGTATTCGTTTACGGGGGACCTCCTGCGGCACACCCAAGCCAAGCATCTTACATTTTTCACAAACCAAAAGGTCAAAGACATTAGCTGTGCACGTTTCTAGACAGAATGCCTAGGTGGATGTATTTAACTAAACGCGTAGTGATGTGGGCAGCGACGAATAACTAAGTGATCACGGTCACGAAGTTACTCGAATATTTAACAGATGACGACAGCTAGATTACGTTTCACGCATGCTACTGAAAGCGCTTTTCTGATGCGTGAAATTTCCCAAGACAGGTAAGGATTGGAAGGAGGTCAAGGGTGGCCCAGCAACGATGTGAGATGAAAAACTGAAAACCTTCATCAATGTACTTGATCATATAGGTCCGTAGACTGCATTTGAAAATTATAACTTAGATCTTAGGTTTTTTCGATCACCAAAACATCTTCGTCGGAATGAATGTAACGGCCTCTCGCTTCTTCCTTATCAATGCTGCTGTTTCACAAGGTTTCCTATTTTCATCTTCTTTTTTTTGCTCCACACCCAACAGTGATGACCGCCCTCTGATTCCATTGTTTATCCCCAGAGGTTCCACGTGCGGGTTGCTAGCCAGCCAAACTGAGTGCTTATCAACGGATGTCGCCTTTCTCACGCACATTCATTCCTTTACCGGAAACCTTTTTCCTACATGTTTATCTACAAAACGCCACCGGATTATTTTCTGGCCCATAGATCCACGTGTGGAGTGGATCCCACAGACCCACAGAACCTGCTGTCCGGTTATGGCAACGAGCACCCTAGAGGCTGAAACTTGGAGAAGCGAACTACATATATCCTAAATAGGATGCTTGTGGTACTGGTTCGGACGAAAGAGAAGCTGCCCATTACTAAAGGTAGGTAGTGATCACCAGAAAGCTGAGGGGAAATCAAGAGGGGTCTGAGCTTCCATCTTGTACTATAGAGTTGTTCCCAGGGGTTTCAAGAAAAGATATATCCGAGGGAAAACTACCCGGAAACTCACTTTTTCCTCTGTTTGTTTTCTTCGGCACATCCGGTAACGGTTTGGTGGGTGCAACCCTAGGCAACGTCTGGCGCCTAAGGATGATGCAAAGGAGATGAAATGACTACCAAAAGGACCTACAGCGTGCTTGAAGAACGGATTGGTGGAGCCGGAGGCTCTGTATCTTCTTCTTTGTACTGCAACTGTCCGGATTGCATCGCCACTAGATGCCGCCAGAAACGATTCACTGATTAAACTTGATGTGAAGTAGAATATTGTGTCATGCTGTAACGCGAAAGCAAAAACACTAAAAATGTTAGTTTTTATGATGATTGCGTTGTCTGGGCCCATGGTCTAAACCTGTGTGACCTGTTCAAAGTATCACCCCATGCGATGAACATAAACAATGGTAGGCATCGTTCATGCGAAAAATGGTGAACCCATAAAATTAGTGACCAAAAACATAAAAGACTATGAGGCGATTGACAAGGTTGTACGCAGTAACGGGATACAACTGGTCCGCGCTGATATACATGCTCAGACGTAACGGGAGGGTAGTCATAATCACCACTTGATTGGGAAATTTCAAAGAGGCCCGCAAAGTGCGACAGAAAGTAGATTCGAAAGTATCACTGCAAATTATTTCGCACATCTGAACCGAAATGTGATGCCCTAGCGTACACAGAACCTGAAGTATTCTTTTTAACGTAATGCATAAAACTGATGTCCTGTTATCGCACTTCCCAATAGTCTTAAATAGTGAACAAAAACAGTGCAACGAAATACCTTTGTTGGACATGGCAACTAGCCCCCGAAAGCCTCGATATGATCGGGGTGGGTGTCTGGGGTTACGTCTCCATGACCCTGAGAGCTATACAGAATGGTTTCTCACAGACCCAGACTCAAGCATGCTGGAAATGTTAAGGAGTGGAGGCCAGACAAAGCTCAATCTCGCAAGACCGACTGATAAGGCATCTCCTGGTTTCGTTGGATCAATCACATTCGCCAATGAAAAGGTCACTCAGGGGTAGCAGTGGCAGTTTGGCCACAAAAATCTCTAGACAGACGCAGATGAGGAGCACCCGGAGAGTAAAAGTCCTCGTGATTCACTGAACAGTTGCGGTCCGCTCAAGCTGAACAGCTCCCAGCAAATTTACTGTGCCGTTCACGTCCCTGACCCACTGGGTGCAAGAGACTAAAGGCCGACCCCGTATAAAAGACTGACAATCAACGCACCGGCTAAAAGTAACGAAATGCAACCCAAAGGCCTTGAGTGGCTAACTTCCAGAAGCTCCCGCACAGGAAGTTAGGTCAAGTCCTCAAGTTGGGCCTATTCCCCACTGTCTTGAGGGTATAGATGATATTTAACACCACTTTACAGATACGGCACCTGGAGGGTCAGGCTTTTAATTCAAAAGCTTCGGTTGAAGTTCAGAAAGAAAACCCGTTCATCGATGTGGGCTACCGAGAGGTATGTAGTGTTCTGAAGGTCCAGGCGTCCATGTGGAAAAAAAAACATTTATCATCTGTCTACTTAAACCTTCCAATCCTAAATAATAACGGATTAATGCTGCTTCCGGAACTCACAGGATATCACCAAGCATTCAATTAATAAGATCAAACAGTCAATGGCATTAAATGTTCGCACACTATCAGATAGACCATCATCCACCTCAGCTAGAACCCCTGAAACTTTAATTTTAGACGTATCTTGTTTCAAAAACAAGCATCAGTTCAGGTCGCACAAACATTAGCCGTGCACCTTCGTGTATCGGTTTTGGTTACTATCTCAACCAAAAAAACACGCACACGAGTCCCTAAATCAATAACCACTCTGCGTTCTTCAGGCCCAGTCTCACACTTCACTAGCCGTGTGTCAAACTATTCGGCAAATGACAGTTACGGTGTTGCCGGCGTTAGAATTGCAATGCACGTTAGGATCGAGTACCATCCTCTTGACTGTATTCCGATCAGTTGCGACTGCGTGCCAAGTGGTTAGGTCACCAACTTGTCCCATGGGAGTCCCGGGTTCCAACCGATCCACCGCCGCCTGTCTTCCCTCGCAGCCTTTGTATGGCTGCGCCCCCCCTTCCTGATTGTTGACTGTACATTTGTATATTCAATAAATAAAAAGGGAGTAAAAAGATATTCAAGACATTTGCATACACATCATCAGTGCACCTTGTGGAATGCTTCTGTAGGACTAAGTGTCTCAGATAGTCTCTGTTAAGGTCCTACTCAGTGCCCTCCTGTTGTGTAGGTGTTTTCCTAAGAAGTACAAAGACGTAAAAACCGAAATTCGAGGTTATCGCCTGGTTGGTGAATCACCAATGGTCCTTCGTACACCTTTCGAGCCACGGAAATGCGGACCGACCTCCTTACTTATGCTACCGTTAACGGTCACGCAAATGCATAGGTAGGATAAACAATCCACTCTACTTGATTCCTGACCAAGCAGTAGGCGTAGACTAAAACATGTCACCAAATAGGTTGCCACGGCGAGCGATGTTCGCCGAGGCAGACAGTGGGTGGATTAAAGTCAAGGGTGGTCAAGCTAAGACCTGGCACGGGGTATGAAAACCCTAACCAGGAGTCTGGATCACACAGATCCCGTTAGGATCTCTGGGTGGGGATCTCGGGACGATCGTAACCGATGGTTAGAGACACTAGGTGATATAGCTGAGTGTCGTAAACAGTGGCGTTCGTGAATCTTCTCAATTTCTTTGCAACATTAGTTTACTGAAACTCCCAATTTTCTATTCCATCCCACTTTCAACCTTCCTGTCTTTCTCCTACTGTTCAACCAAATGGGCAGCCAGAAACAGCAACCAAACCTGCACACAAAAGTGCACGGTTTATAGTTGTTCAAAATGAAAACTGAAACTGGGACGACACCAAATCTTGAACTAGTACTTTGAAGGTGAAAAACGCACACCAAACTTAATAGCAGACCCTGATAGTTTACCAAGCGCTCTGTATAACCTTCATACATTATTTTACTTACTTTCGAGCGACGAACTCGTGTGAGAGGACAAGTCGACTACGACAAGATTGAATAGGAACGGTGAAATAGGCCACTCTTGACGAGCACCACTGCTGGTTCACAGTGAACTGCTTAGCTCACCGTAAACCCTTACGCTGCTAGAGATATCTAAGTACTTTGACCTCAGCAGGTTTGTATAAATCTGGGATNTTCATTGCCAACTGAGTAGATGGTTTCTTTTAGATCAAGGTATACTGCGAGTGATGGACGGTTTATAGCGTAACTCGGGAACATGACGCAAAGTGAAGATTTGGTTAATACAACCGCGATCTGGTCGGAATCCTGTCTAGTATTCGTGAATATTAGTCTATCTTAAGGGCATCAAGCGGTAAATTCTGATAGAAGCCAACGCTGTGATGGAAATCGGAACTAAACTTATCAAACAATGGCTTGCGTAATCGGTGCGCAATTGCTTCTTAAACATCAGGACGATCGTTGATTTGTCTTGTGAGGACGAGGTACGTACTTTCAGCTACCTTTTGCGTAATAAACCAAACATAAGGTGGATGAGAGATATGCTAGACGGCTCAGCTATCGCCCGACTCATTATCATGCCGGATCTATTGGAGTCTTATGGGATCCTTAATTTCAAGTCTCAGAATAATGGTTGCCGGTTTACATCCCACAAAATGTACATAACAGCACAAAGTCACCCATGCTCTCACTCACTCACAAAGCAAACATGTGCTCGTTAGACTTAATAACATTCACGGGCTGAACCGCAACACTCATTCCGTACACAAATTTAACATTCTTCTCCTCTCACCCCATTTTTGACAAAAACATAAACCTGCTCCCCGTCAGACATTACCAACTTTCAAGTATTCAACTACACTTTCCACTCCTCTTTTCTACCCGAAACTGGTGTCTGCGCCTTTGATCGCCAATCAATCACCGACTCCAGAACACCAAATCTTGAATTACTCAACCGTGAGTTTTGGTTGATGTGGCTGAAGCACCGAACTACTGTACTACTTCTGTATCCTATATCATTCCCCCTATACTGGCGACTAGTCCATCTTTGGTGTCGTCAGAGTTGTCCTCTCAGTCCTTTCCTATTTAAATGTGTTATATATTTGATTATGAAAACAGCCCTATCCTCGTGCGAGGATAGCGGCATCGATTCACTTCCAGGTGGCAAACTCTCTGATCTGGAGCATACCGACAACATCGTACTATTAAGTGAAGATCCAGGTAAGTTGCAAGCTTTTCTGGATAGTTTGTGCCGTGTTTGTTATTTGCTCTGTTTCTGTACGCTGTTAACCAAGTCGTTCCTTTTGTTTTCCAGCCCATGTACTGCTATTAATAGACGAGTAAAGCGTGTCGTTCCTGCTCTCGTGTTCTCTCTCTCTATATCCACGATCGTATCCGCTTGTTGTCCCCTGTAACAGTTTGAGTGCTACTGTAGCCATGTTCGGTATGCGTTTTGTACCTTCAAAGTGTAAAATATTGACTGGGTTGGTCCAGCACCCATCCTCACCCTAACTGGGGAAGTAATAGAGGAAGTGGATAAGTTCTGTTACTTGGGCAGCTACATTTCACCCGATGGACGCATCACGGATGAAGTGTCAGATCGCATACAGAATGCTCGGTTGGCATTTGCCAACTTGAGACATCTGTAACGCCGTCGCGTCATCCGGCTGTCCGTGGAGGGTCGAGTGTATGCTGTGGTAGTTCAGCAAGTTTTTATATACAGCGCAGAGACTTGGACGTTAGGACAACAGGATAAAGATAGACTGTCAGTGTTGGAACACCGCTGTCTACGCAGCACCACACGAATCTACTGGGGCAGCCGGACGAGCAATGCTGAGGTTAGGCACAGAGTTTTAAGTAACTGCGGTCATCCACTCGAGTAAGTGATTGACCTCCATAGATTACGTTGGTTGGGGCATGTGTTACGCATGTCACCAAATGCGTTGACACGGCGAGCTATGTTCGCCGAGGCAGACAGTGGTTGGAATAAAGCCAAGGGTGGTCAAGCTAAGACCTGGCACGGAGTATGAAATTCCTGACCAGGAGACTGGCTCACATATTTCCTGTTAGGCTCCCCGGGATGGGGACCTCGAGATCGGCGTAATCAATGGTTAGAGACACTGAGTGATCTGACTGAGTGTCGTAAACAGTGGCGTTTGTGCATCCTATCAATTTTCTTTGCAACATTAGTCTACTGAACTTCTCAATTTTCTCTTCTATCCTACTTTCAACCTTGCCGTTTTCCTTCTATCGTTCACCCAAATGGGCATTCAAAAGTCTGCAACCAAAAGCGTCGCACGGAAATGGATGCTCAATCGTTGTTTAAACTGAAGTAAACTGATTTGAAACCCACACCGAGAACCATCAAGACTGCCTGGTGCCTCTGAACAATCGAATGGGCTAATCCAAGGTTGATACTCTAAACTGATTTTTTTATTTTTGAACATTGAACACTTGCTTGTGACGGACCTCAACTCTCATGTTACCATCTGGAATAGTTGACACATTCATGTTACTTCGTGCATGCGATGTGAAGCAGAAAATTGCGCCGTAGTCAACAAGCTGATTTGAGCTGGTTGACCTCCCCACGCGTGTCCCTGATCAAGCTGGCGACCGTACCTATACTCTCGATCGAACTCTCACGTTAGTCCCTCGTTTCTTCTCAGACATCTGTATTCTCTCTTCAATTGGCTCATCGGACCACTGTTTTTTCGTGCTCCTTCGGGTTTCCTACCTCGATGCGCGATCCAAATCGAGACACATTTTGGCGCCACCACTCAGTCAACTGGGACGGTCTTCGTGATTTTGCAGCTTCTTATTCTAAGAACGATTGCTGTTGCGCTTAGGATATTTATAAACCTCATACGGGGGAGTGAATCAAAGCCTACATCATGTTTCTAAATCTTTCTAACTTTACCGAGATTGTTCTTCAGGGTATGCATCTCTTTATTCGAAACATTTCCAAACCCGGTAAACCCAAATTTTTTGAGTGGTTTTACCAAGCACAGGATCGTGCTGCACGCCCGAAACGCAGCCTTCTGCCACTGGAGCCACTTTCCCTCTCCCGAGTCCCACAATCGTTTCGAGCAAGCTAGGAACCGGCGCTTGACAACCATACCGAAAAACAAAAAAACACTTCGTCCGCCATAAAGCCGAAATCTTGCTTTCGTCCGCCACGGGCAGCCGGACATTTTGGTACCTTAACAATGTGATTTCTTGCAAATTCTTCCCTACGAACTGTCCCACTATCTGTAACTCCCCTGATGATCTTATATGCCAACCACTCGAGAAAGTTGACGTTTTTGCTTCTCGGTTTGCAGTGAACTTCATCTTACCCGATGATTCTGCTCTTCCATTTATAATTTCATTGATCACCCTTTCCTCATATTGATACTAGGGGACTCCACAAAACACTGCACCATATAAAAGTAAGCAAACCCCCAGACGTTATTCCACCCACTGTCCTTGTTGTGTTCGGACTAGACGTAGGAATGACACGAGCGACTCTTGCTTAAGCCCCAACGACAACGCGGAGAGAGAACACAGGTTGAGACAACAGTCAGAGTGTATTCCTTCATTGGATATCGATACGCAAAACATATAGAACTAATGGTGCATACGAGAACGGCGCAGTGACGCACCAATCAGATTGTATCCTTGACACATCGACGGATCGATTGGACAAACATTGGCTGACACATTCTGTGATCATCCAATCGGGTTCGGCCTGTCTGGAGCGTTGCGAGCGTGCGTTTGGCCTGACTCGGAGGCATGCGCGATCGGACGGGTTGCTTAAGCTCCGACCTAATAGTCCTCAAAACGTGTGCTCTTAAGTTGCCTCCTGTTTTGAGTCACCTCTGGGCTTTCCCTTGAACTTTCCGACCCCTTGGAAATACGACATGATTTTTCCTATTCTCAAATGCGGTCACCTTGCTAACCCCAATAATCACCAACCCATCTTCCTCACATCTACTCTTGGAACCATCATCTCTGATCAATTGCGTGTGTTCCTCGAATGTGGAGGACTACTGAGCGACCGCCAGTATAGCTTCCGAAAGTGTCGTTCGCTGTACGATGATGATGATGAGCGAAGGCTTTTGAGATGAGA